>RJWT010002613.1:0-40095 GCA_004365215.1 Cuniculus paca | reverse complement strand
CCTCTGGGTGTCTACATCAAAGAAAGTTCGGGAATTAGAAATATTTGGGACTCTTGAAAAGTGACTTTAAGGGAAAAAAATCTTGCTGTCTTTGTATCTGTTAAGATAAACTTTGTCTAATTAAATTTTGCAGTTAATTCTCATTTACCTAACAGCCTTAGAAGTCATTCTTACATATACTTTCCTGGTTGCTACCCATACAAATTGGAAGATTATCTCCTTACTGAGATATCTTAGTGATTTCTAAAAATTTCAATGGTTTACAACAAAGGTTTAGTTCTCTATCATGCTAAATGATTATCCTAGCACAGATATGGGCTTTGTTATAGGATCTATGCTGCTAAAGAAATTGCTACATGATTGCCAGTCTAATAGCAGATGTAAAAAAAAGAATCAATGAACCATAGACTAGTTCTTAAAGCTTCTTCCCAGAAATGACTTTTGTCACCACTGCTCATTTCTTTGGCCAAAGCATATTACACAATCACTCCTCAGACCAAACGAAGAAAGGATTATCCATCAGCAAGGGACTCAAAGGATAAAAAATAGAAAATTTGGTAACTAGAAATAAAAGCTGTTATGTTTACATTATAGGATATTGCTAATGGAATAAATTAATCTTCTAAGAATCTTGATAAGTTTCTCCATATAACATTTACAATAAGTTGTAAACCAGGAATAGCTAATATGAGCAAAATATTGTATTCATTCATATATTACTATTCAGGATTGGAATATTTCGACTGATTTAACAGCAAAAATTTGTGCACTGCAAAAGAAGCAGAGTTAGAACAAACTCTTTTCTGCTTGACAGAAAAAAAGGAGCCAATGATGAAGAACAAGACAAAAATTCTATAATTAGTTTTAATCTTTGTTCTTTATTAATTTCTAATTTTTTTAATATTCGAGAGAACTTTATCAGAATGATTTCCCTAATTATTTCTACCAAGATTTTAAATATAAGATTCAATTAATATTCAATAAAATTTTAGTTTTAATCTATAAAAATTGTTCATTTTTCTCAAATAAAAAATTATGTTCACTCATCTTAACAATTATCTTAAAATGATGCATGTATATAAATACAGACTGTCTTGGTTACTTTTTTCTCTTTGCTGAGACAAAATACCCAACACCCAAAATTAGGGAAGGAAAGGTTTATTGCTTACAGTTCTTGGAGGTTTCAGTCCCTACTCAGTGGACTCCAAGGCAGGGTGGCATGATTGAGAGGCAGCCCTTCATGGTGGCCCACAAGTGGCAAGAGTGAACAGGGCAAAAGAGAGAGAAAGAGAGAGATAGAGTGAGTGAGAGAAAACATGCCTTCTTCCCTCTCTTATATAGTATACACGCTCCAACCCTGGGTGGGTGCAGCACTCACACTGATAATCCCAGGGCTAAACCTAGCACTAAACCCAGTGCTAAACCCAGTGCTAGGCAATGAACCAATCACAAATGATAGATTCAGTGGCTCCATGACTGCATGAGGCTTGAGGAGGGGCATCTAGGCACAAACCATAACACAGACAAAAGTAAAATACAGCAAAATTAAAATCAATGCTTGTAAGGATGTGAAAAAATGTTTCTTAATTTTTGGAACTATAAAACTATAATATGCCAGTATCAGTTGCATAACAGGAGTTTATGTATTGCCTATTTTTATCATTAAACACCTCCTATTATTTTGATTCTATGGATGCTTATATAGAAATTTGCTTTCTTAAAAAATTCTATCATAGTTTTATTTTAATTAAATTAGATCCTATGATGCAAATATTCTTCCTCTTACCTGAATATTTCTCAAATGGTATGTGCACATACTCAGATACACAGATGAAAAATGAAATATTAGAATTATGTATATGAATAACCTACAATATCCATTGCTAAATACAATAGAATTTTTATGTATCTACACAAAAAGAGCAAAATCAATATAGGAACATTTTAGTTATTAAATGAAAGTTCAGAGAAATTGACCTTAATTAAAATTTGCTCAGTCAAAGCCTAACATATTACTATCAGTGTAATGAAATATTCTAAAGTTTAATTATCTCTTCATAGTCAAGACTTTCTAGTTTTTCTTGAAATTTGCTTTACTTAAGAGAAAAATACATTTTTCATTTAAAGAAATGTACCCAGCTATTCCGATTGTTATTGAATTGCCACTTAGAATTATAGTTCCTTTGACTTCTGAATTCATCTACAGTACTTACTCAAAAACATGCAGCTATGTAAAAAAGGTTTTTCATAAGTTTTAACAAGAGCCTTGAGATAGTGCTATGAATGAATGATTGCAGGCTATACATGTTCCATGATGAAACAGAAATGACAGTTGAGTATGATGTTCATGAAGCTTTGATATTTTGAAATCTGTAGTCAATCAGTTTCAGATGATTGATTTAAGCCCAGAATGTTTGTTTGTACAATATTTGAGGAATAAAATTTGGTGTAACATTTTAAGCTCATTTTACAGAAAAGTTCTTGAGGAATAGAATCTGTAGTTGGATATGAATGTATTCTCTACATATTCTTTTTAAATGACATTCTCAAGGAATATTTTTTAATGAATTATCATAGGTCTAGGAATTCAGAGCATGTATGCGTCATCACCATTTAAAACTGAAGTAGAGAGTTTTATGATTCTGAAATTTATAATGTTGCTTGAAAGCCAGAAAGCCTAAGTTCCAGTCCTGGTTTTTGCTGCTAATATACTGCATAACCAAGTACTAATTAACTGCTATATCTATGTTTCTGTTCTTTCACTTGTAAATTGAAAAGAAAATGTATCTTCTTCAATCTATTTTACACAGATACCATTAGGACATATGAAATAAAATTTGCTTTTCTAATTTTCATGTTTTGTCATACATGTTTGTAGCACACAATTTTCATGTTCCTGTGGGGAGTTGGTACACATATCTAATTCATTTTTCATTTCTTTCCTCTCCCTTCTCTTGGTTCCTTTTCCATTTGTGAAAGATCTATCTCCCTATTATCTATTAGTTATCTTTTATTTTACTCCTTTTCTAAATACTTGAAGTTTATCAAAAGAAAGTTTATTTATAAAGCCAACTTATAAATATATGATAATCTATGTCCCACCAGACCTGAAACATCTTCCTAAATCAGAAGAACAATTAAAACAAGTACATTAAGGAAGAATATGAAGAGAAACTTTTCTAATAGGGGATATGAAAATATCAATTTGTCATTTCAAAATCTCTAAAGTTCATCTATGATGCAATATTATAGAAAAATTAGAAATGGTAATTGGAACTGAATGGAGCATTAGTCTTATTTCCAATGCACTAAATAAGTGACAAGAAACTTTACAAATATTTTCATCATTCATCTCCAATTTCTTAAGACACCCTCAAAGTATAATATATAAGACTTTGGTCACTGGTTGGGAAAGGATAAAAGAAAAAGGAACACTAAGAATTACCTGAAACTAGATTGGTAGAGGGTGATGCCTTGAAAAACAGAATTGGTAAAACTGTGCATTGGAGTGCCAAGTTTAGGAATCTGGCATGCCAGGACATCAACCCTAGTATTAAATGTGCTACAGATGTAGGTATGCAACATTTTAAAAATCACATTGTTGAAGGTTTCATCTAGTTTTGATAGATAGGATTGAGAGACACTGTCATCTTTGATGAAGACCTAAATAAATACTTTCTTCTTCACTATAAAGTAGTCATAAAGAATAAGATAAGTCTATTTGGGATGATACAGAATTATGACATAGATATATATGGAAAAACAAAGTACAGAACAGTGAATATAGTATGACCTCCTTAGTAAAAAATAAAAGTGATATATACTCACATATTCATAAACTCGTTCTATAAAGATACAGAAAAATGGTTAATGTGTTGCCTCACAGGAAGGAACCTAAGGGACTGAAATTCTAAGAAGGGAAAGAGAACGATGTTATTCCTTGCTCTGAAATCTGCATTATCTGATACATATATTGCCACTCCAGATTTCCTTTATGTAGTGTTTGCATAGAATTTAGCTTTTTCTTTTACTTTTAATCTGTCTTGTTTTCATATTTAATATGAGTTTCTTGTAGACAAAATGAGTCTTGTCATCTTGTCGAATATTTCAACCTCCAGTTTGTATATTCAGAAATTTACATTTAATGTGATTATTGATATTGCTGGGTTTAAATTTACTATGTTGATAATTGTTTTCTGTTACAAATTTCCACTCTTTTCTTTTTCTCTGTCTTCCTTTAAAGTACCTTTTCATTTCATGTATTTTCTATATTTATTTTGCCCTATTAAATATTTTTGTTTTGTCATTTTTTTACTCTTCAGGATTTGTGACAAATGCTGTGATCAGTGCTTATATGTGTTTGATCTTCATTTCATTAGGTAGGTATGCAATAACAAATGCTGGCAGGGCTGTGGGGAAAAAGGAACCCTACTCCACTTTTGGTGGGAATGTAGACTGGTATAACCACTGTGAAAATCAATGTGGAGATTCCTCAAAATGCTAGAAGTAGGGGGTCCCATTTGATCCAGCTATTCCCCTTCTTGGCATATTATTGAAAAAATTAAAAGCATCATACCATAATGAATCATGTGCACCCACATTTTTGTAGCACAGTTTGTAAGGACTAAATCTTGGAAACAGCCCAAATGCCCATCAACCAATGAATGTACAAAAAAAGATATTTTTGTATATATAATGGAGTAAAGCCATAAAGAAAGATACAGCTGAGACATTTATAACTAAATGAATGGATGTTTAGACCATAATTGTAAGTGAAACAAATGGGACACACATGTGTAAATATCACATTATCTCTGTAGTGTGAAAAACTGAAAGTTCAAATAAGAACCAAAATATACAATACATACTGTGAAATAGGAAGAAACTGTTTAATAGCAAAAGGGAACTAGGGAAGGGGGAGGGGGAAAGGAAAGGAAAAAAATGAGAAGGATAAAATGGAATTTTACAAATGGGGAGGGGAAGGGAAATGGGGAAAAAAGGAATCATTTGGTGAGTTTAATATCCTTATTTTATTGATGAAGGAAAAACTTATTGTAGAAAAGACATTAATGTCCCAGAACTAGAATTCAAACTCAAGTTTGAATCCAAAACAAGCTTTGTGTTATTAGGAAAATATTGGAATAATCTTTCAGTCTTTGTTACAGTTATTAGTGTGTAAAAGGGATTCTTGTGCTAAAACTAAATTGTTATATTTGAAATTATATAAATTATATAACTTTATGAAGGAGATATTAAAGGGTTAAAAATTCCTAAACATAATGGATTTTCAGAATTTGGAAATAAAAGTCAATAATATGGTACTATATATCTTTCTGAAACTTGAACATAGTAAAATAGATAGTAAACAGATTATGGCTACTGAGAGATAAAACCTTATCCTCAAAGTAAAATTTTAAAATGTTACTGATTATATTAGTATGTAAGGCAAATTTCCTTTCAGAAGTTTACAACTGTTGCCCAACTGAAGTAAACAACAGTGTTCGAATATCTATATACCACCAAAGATGGTTTTGTAGGCTTTTTGTTTCATAGGAACCCTATAATCTCCAATACGTCTCTCAAATAAACACACAATTTAGACTGTGCTTAATATACAAATGCAGTTCAAGATAAATCCCCTTGATTCCTCTTTTAACTACAAAGTCATTCCTAAAACAGCTTTTATATAAAAATTCCAGAACTCTTACTGCTTGGGAAAAAAATTAAAGGACAAGGACATTCTTCTGACATATGCAGATATAGTTCAAAGTTTAATTCCCATATACGAATGAATATATTGAGAAAGATAATTAAAGGAATAGTACTTACTAGATAATACAAACTGATTTCATCTTTATCAAATAACTATTTTGCTGAGATATTAATAGCATACATAAAATTTATTAACTTTATTTGTTTGGCTTGCTGGATTCTCCTAATTGCATGGAATTGTGTAAACACTAATACTTTTGAAGTAAAATAGGTCCTTCTACTGAAAAGTTTCCTCACCAGTCCTTTGTCTTCGATAACCTCTCTTCAGTCTTGGCTGCAGGCATGCTGATCTGTTTCTATCACTCTGAATTTTGCCTTTTCTAGAATTTCATATAAGTGGGATAAAACAAAGCATCTTTTTATTTTTTACTCCTTTCTCTTAGTATGCTTTTGAAATTCATTCATGTTGCTCTGTGCATTGCTGAGCAATATTGTTTGGAAATGCATAATCCACAGTTGATCCATTTGCCAATTGACGGAGATTTGCGGTGATCATACGTAATATGTGCTTAAACTTAATGAGATACTATAAAATTGTTTTAAGAAGAGGTTGTGTCATTTTTGCATTTCCACTAATAATGTATCAAAGTTTTAGTTGTTCCATTATTATTATTATTAATATCATTATCATTTTTTTTTTTTTTTGCAGTACTGGGAATCAAACCCGCAACCTTGTGCTTGCAGACAGGCACTTAGGCCACTGAGCTAAATCCCCAGCCCTTGTCTTTTTGAGACAGGGTCTCACTATGCTGTTCAGACTGGCCTTGAGCTCACTTTGTAGCACTGGCTGGTCTTGAACTCACAACAATCCTCCTGTCTCAGCCTACTGAGTGCTGGGATTACAGGCGTGTGCCACCAGGCCCGGCTAGTTGTTCCATATTCTTTTCAACATAGTATTGTCATCCCTTTTAATTTTAGCTAATCTATTAAGTGCATATTGGTATTTCATTGTAGCTTTAATTTATTAAGTAAATGTTTGATGCAGGAAAGAAGTTTATTCCCAATTTGTGTTTTTCTATTGGCAAAAAAATGGGCTGAATCACACAAATTCTGATTTATTCATAAGTCTTCCATGACTTTGCTTCCATCAGTTCCCTACAGTCTGATGTGCACTGGAAGAAAGAGTATAGTTGGGTTTTTGAAAACTAAGGAAACTTCAAACTAGACTTTACACTTTCATATAAATTCTTCAAGGTATTGCCTAAATATGAGACTAGTCGATGAATCAGCCAGTTCCTTTTTCTTTCTTCCCTCCCTTCTTATCATTCATCCATTCTTCAACTATCATCTGCTCTATTCACAAAAGCAATATGTATTCATTTCTCAAAAGTCAAACAATGCACAAAAACGTATATAAGAAAACAAAATCTCCATTCAATTTTACTGCCCAGAGACAACCACCACGTTAAGGGATTTTTTCCAGATATTCCTTTATGTAAAATAAATGTGATTCAAATCACTGCTTAATTATTTAATCAGTTCATGCCAGGGTATAGTATTTTAAACTTCCTCTTACAGTTCATAAAACTAGAAAAGAAAGTTTTAGTAAATGTCTCTAATTATAAAATTTAATAAGTGACAGTATTCACATTCAAACTGAGGGAGTGACTCGAGTATTTAAACATCATCTTGCACTGTTTACCATAGAGATGGCTGTTATGGCTTGCATCTAGATATCCCCCAAAGCCTCATATGTGTTCATAGGTGGGGCTTTTGGGAGCTGACTGGAACTATCATGTGTGATACTGGGATTAAGGGTGTGTGGTACTATATTAGTACATCATTGAGATATACATACTGCCAAAGAAGCAGAATTCACCTTGCAAATTTTTATTATCAGCAACAGTGTTTGCCTATGGAGAGTTTAAGTAAAATGGCAAAGGATTGAGCTTTTCAAGGCTGATTTTCTGTTCACCTACAAGCTAATCTACAGTCATTTGTATGTAACAGTTGGAGATTCACAATTAATTGGAAAGGTGAATCTTGAGCAACACATTTCAGTGTATTACAGATAAAACTGTTTCAGATGGTGCTGATATGGTATCTAGTAATGAGCTGATATTTACTGGGTTGAAGTTATCTTTATACTGCCTGGGTAGAAAAATATGCACATGGAGTCTTGCTAAACTAAGTATTTGTGAAATTTGGCCAGATTATGTTAAGAAAAGGGAAGTTACTGGTTTAAAGTAACTTTTCCATATTAACTTATCACTTTTCTTAACAATTTTTGAGGACTCAATATTAGTATGTTAGTATGATCAAGATTAGTATGTTTGGAAGTAAATTATTTCCTCAAAAATATAATTGTGTATAAGACTTTCATAGATTTACCTCTAGTAGTTTTTGTAGTTCAAAACAACTCTTCACTTGACATTTCTTATTTGAGTTGGGCACAATATGATAGTAGTATAAATGTTCCTGCTCGTGATGATACGATTTGAGGAGAGTCATTCTGTCTGTATGGAAGCCAGAGGTAAACCACTCTGATTGCCTTTCAAAAGCACCTGTTAAGGAAAGCAGACTACTGAGAGTGATGAGTTAGATCTACTATGGAATTCATGTCAGGCTGCTCCCAACCTTTGACTAAGCACAGCTTAATGACTGTAACCTAGCTTCTCTGGTCTGCTCAGCTTCAGGTGACACCACTAGCAGAATTCCTCTACAGGCATGAGAACCACCCTCCCCACAGCAAGGAATCCACAAGAAAACTCACTTCATAAAAAGGAGGTAAGGATAGGGTTCTACCCATGACACCTAAATGTTATATGTTGTTTTATTTAGGTGAAGCTAGTCTTCTAAAGTCCTAATGAAGTCATAGCTAAATCAGTAGTTCAGAGATAATAATATGCAAACCTGCTGGGCCTGGCCACAGGATATAGTACAGGTCAGTGGTGGCAAACCTATGGTACATATGCAATAGCAGGCTATGATATCACTGAAAGGTCTAAAAGGTTTGCTATTACTGGGGTACGTACTAAATGGGGTATCTTTATATGGCACCATGTCTCTAGTGGGAATACATGGATCTGCGAACCAAGGAGTAAAAGAAAGAATGGCCCCATTTACAATCATTCCCAATGAACACCTGGGGAACATTGTGCTTTACCTCACACATCTCGGGCTAAGCAGAGTTAAAGACCCTGGTCTTTAATGGTTTATTCTCTTGCAAGGAGTCTGGGCAAAGATTCACCCAACTGTAAGTACAGATGAAGGACGATTTTGGCTCTTTGCTCCCAGGAATCAGTAAACAGACATAATTGATCAGCCAGAGGAGGTTGAGCTACTTTTATACACTGGGGACAAAGTGACACACACACACACACGAGACTGGGGTGATCCGCTTGGGTGCCTTTTGGTATGCTCTTGGCCAGTGGTACTGTGAGTGTACATGCAACAACCCCAGACTGAAAAGACTATAATGATCCAAGGGTTAAGACTCCTTAAAAATGAATGTTTAGGTCATACCAGCAGGTGCATCAAGACACACTGAAGTATCAGTTTAGAGTAAGGGGAATATGAAGTGAATGGTGGAGGACAGGACAAGTACCACTGTATGAGGCCACTGCAATGTGAAGGACTATAGTTTGTCCCATGACCCTCCCTTTTTCAAGCTTTCCAAAGAGGGGTTTATAGGAATCATAGAGGAGGTATACTATAAACATTATTATAAACTAATTTATACCTCAGCCATGGCACTTTGTGATCAATGAGCTTGCATCAGATCAAGTTTTTCTCCACTGCTCTAAGACAATGACTTGGCACAGAAGACATTAGAATTGTGCCATTCTGACCCAATTTGGAATTCTACTAATGGACAGCTTTGGCTTATGGTTACCCATTGGTCTGGTCAAGACTCTCAGAATCACACTGCAAACTGGGACTTTTTCTACTTGTCCTTTTTTTTTTTTTTTTTGCTCTCATAGGCCTCAACTTGCATTATAATCTGAGTTTCCCCGCCTTCTGCTCCTTCTCCCTTTTTTTTTTCTTCATAGGCATTTTTTCCAGTCTCGTTTTTTCTAATCTTTGTTGGTATCTACTTGTAGAAGACAGTAACTGATCCTGTGAGTATTGTTTTCAAATTTCAGCAAAAGAAAATGATAGCCTCATAAGGTAATTTAGAATGATTTAAGATTTTCAGTGGGAAAAACAGACCAGAACCCTAGCTGTAGTTTGTAACAGAACTTTTTTAGGGGTCAACAATTCCTCTGGTTTTGTTCACTCTACTCTTAAAAATTCCTTCAAAATTTTACAAATCTAAGAATAACTGATAACTGGGTTGAAGTCATTCTGATATACGTTAATTTCAGAAATAAAAATATCTACTGAACTACAGTAAATTGGACCCACTATTTGTAGAGCGGCTCTGATAGCACATTCAAATACAAAGCCTGTATGAAGATATGGAAAGGAAGGCAGTATGAGGAAATACAAAAGACTTTAAGAAGAGCAATATATGTACCAGCAATACATTAAGCAATCAGCAAAATTCATTAATTGGCAGAATTCAGGTAAAAGGTTTTAAAAGAAACAAAGTTATTGAAAGAAATATTATTCAAGGAGTAAAAAAAGACCTGGAGGCAAGATACTCAACTCAAAGGTCCTAGAAGAAAGAGGCTGAGCTGGGTTTGGGGGCAACACAATCACGCTAAAGACTGTGACTTTAGAGAATCAATTTATGTAATTCATATTCCCTCATGGCTCACTGTAACATCTCATGTCTAATCTGTCCCATCTTATTGGCTCTACATTCAAAACAGAGCTGTCATCCTCTCATTTAACAAATTGATCATCTTGGTTCTGGGCCCCATCATCTCATTCTCCTCGGTTATTATAATGGCCGTAGTTTATGTATTCTCAACACTGCACAGTGAAATTCTTCTAAGTTTTAATTCACACCTTTGTTCCAAGACTGCAATGACCTTCAAGACTCTCTACCACTCTAACCTCTGCTCCAATTCCACTGATTTGCCTTGTTCTTCCACACACAAGGCACGTAGTCTTAGATGTATTTTTTTACGCCTGAAGCACACCGGTAGTCACTGACTTTTCCCTCCTAAAAGTCAGCTCATCAATGAGGTTACTTTAATGCTCTATTTAATTCTGCAGTTAGCTCCTGTACCTCTCAATTCCCCTCAGTTTTTCTATGTAGAACTTCTTTTAAACATAACAATATAGCTTTGAATTGTGTGCTGCATTGCCTGCTTTTCCTACCTGTCACATAAACTCCACGAAGGGAGTGGTCTGCTTTATTCACGGATGTTTCCCTGGTACTTGGAACTTAATAAATATTTGGTGAATTTATTTGAAGGTATATTTTCCTTCCCGCAAGGCAACTGCTGTTTGCTTATGAGCCTTAATAGTTTCTCAAAGGGGCAAAAAAATAAATAAATAAATAAAAAAAAGGCCTAGGCCATTGGGCTAACCCCGTATTTAAAAATTATTACAGCATGGCTAAGAGGCTCAATTTCACATCTGGACCCTACAGGTTTGGAGGACACAGAAGTCAAACAGCTGGTGTACGTTACTTTCTTGGGTTGGTGTAGCAGAGTAAACTTGCCCCTCTTGCAGCACTTCTGCTTTCAGCATGCGTGACTTCGAACATCCTCTTACGAGAGCTAATCCCGCGCCACCGGCCTGAGGCAGCGCGACGCGGACCTTGCCCTTCCCGCAGCTTCAGTGCCCTCACTTAGGTGGTTAGCCCGTGCCTAAACATCGTTCTTTTCGGGCCCGGGACGTCCATGGAATTAGGGCCAAGGCGCCAAAGGCAGCATACGCTTAGCGGCCCGGCGCTCCGCAACCACTCGTGGGGGCCGAAGCGCCCGGCCGCGAACAGGCGGCGCGGCGAACACCCGCGCGAGGCCCTGCGACGCGTCAGGCAAGCGCGCCGGCGACCTCGGCCCCCAGACGCCCGCTCCCGCCGCACGCACGCGCAGTGTATACAGCATGAGGGTCGCGGCCTTGATCAGGTAACGCGGCTCGGGTGCCGCCTTCCTCCTCTTGGTCGGCCTTTACTCCCTTTGTGCCGCCCGCTGGCACCCAAAGAGAGGAGGGTCTGTGAGGAGCCTCTGGTCGGGCTCGCAACTCCTCCGGGCCACAGGAAGAGGCGGGGCCTAGGGCTGTTTCCCGGCTGGCTGGGCGCTGCGCTGTAGCGCGCTCCTCGCCTGCTGGTCCCTGGTCCCTCACCCTTGTGCTTGTCTGGGGAGCCTTGAAAAGCCTGGTCCCTGGCCCCGCCGCCAGAGGCGCAGGTGGAATTACTCTGGGACTGCCGGCGTCGTGTTTGTAAAAGTTCTAGTGGGTCTTGAAGTGGGAGAGCCGCCCCTGGTTCGACTTTGTTAATAACTCTTGGTATTTCTCCCCGGTTTCCTCCGTTCTGCTCTGTAGTTCTCTTGGGTCTTTGGTGTCCCGCCACCTTCCCCTAAGTCTCTTCTCCCTCATCTTCCATCTCACCTGTGGTTCTGCAGGATGAACATGGATTAGAAGTTTCCACACTCAGCCCCTAAATTGAAGTAATAGAGCACACAATACTGAAAAGGGAGTTTAAACTAGTTAAGGATTTTGTTTCATGAGAACTGGGTCATGAGTGTCTAAGGTACAATGCAAATATGCGTTTACTTTTGAAGTATATTGAAGATTTCATAAATGTTTAACTCACTGCCCTAGGTGACTGGTACTGGTTGACAATATTGACCTGTTATAGGCTGGATATGACATTCCAATTACTGCAGCTATTAGAATACTATATTCCAGTTCCTTTTAGGAGAGTATAAAATAGTCAAAATAAGTATTGTTATTTAGTAAATTTCCTCTGTAAAGCAAATGAGTAAGTTTTAACCATTGTGATTTTTCACTTGGTTTTCAGAAATAATTAAAAGTAGCCCAGGAAATGAGTAATTCACATCCACGTTCAGTTTGCCAAACATCTTAAAGATTAACACAATACACACCTGCTTAAGACAGGAATGAGAGAAGATCCACATAATCTGTTACACCAAATATTCTGTAATTTGCATGTGTTACTTTTATAATCAAGTTACTGAAAAAAGCAACGTTGGAAAATTCTTGCTAAACATTAAGATTATTATGTATGTCAGGAGATATGTTGTAAGTTTTAACATACTAACATATATGCTCATGACGTATGCCTATGTCTTACATATCACATATATGTATATGTTTTATATCTATATCTGTATATATTCATTTGAACCTGAACAGTGAATCTTTTTATGTTTGTGTATGTGTATGACAATGAGGGATAAGAGGTATGTGTGTGTGTTTTAGAAATAAGTGAAACTAAGATTTTTAATACCTTTAGGCCAGAACACTGTATTAATTTGTAAACAAGTCATTGAATTTTATAGTTGAGTGATACCTTGAAGATTATCTAAGTGTGCAGTTCTCTGTAATGAAGTATGTAGACCAACTGTTAAGTAACTTGGTTGGCTTAGTATCTCAGAGTTGGAAACTGAAAATCTGACCTGTCAGATTTCTCATCTAATATGTACTGTACATTTGCACCTGGGTATTATAGGAGGTTGGTTACAGGACCTCTGTGGTTACTAAAATCAGATGCAAAGTCCTTCGTATAAAATGGTACATAGAACTGATCCAATATACTTTAAGCTATGTCTTGATTATTTGTAACACCCAATGCAATGTAAATGCTATGTAAATAGCTGCAATAGTATATTTTAGTGAGCCTGTGCATATTCATTATAGAGATGTAATTTTTTTTATTTTAAAGAGTGAAAAAGAAACAGAAAAATCAAGACACAAACTAGCCAAAAAAAAAAAAAAAAAAAAAAAAAAAAAAAAAAAAAAAAAAAAAAAAAAAAAAACTAAAGCAAAACGACAGCAACAACAACAAAAACAAGAGTAGCTATATAGGTTTTCAAAACAATATGACAGGAATTTAACAATGGTCGTTATATTGCATATTGTTAGCTTCAAAATAATTGCTCAGGTTTCCAGATACAAGAATACAACAAAACAATAAAACAGATGAAAACATTGAATTTCAAAAACAAGACAGAAGGAAATCTCCCACAGTTGCTATAATGCATATTGTTATTCTCCAAATAGATGCGCAGACTACCAATTTTAAGTCTGCAAAGTCAATCAAACGATACAAGCATTATTATTATTTTTTTACTTAAGTTGCTGACGTCTCAGCCTGACTTCTTCTAAATCAGTCCATTGCTTTTGGCGGGGGGTGGGGTGGGAGGGGGTGGGGTGGGGTGGGGGAGGTGTTCGCTCTTCTCATCTCCCAGCCTACCCACCGGCTGGCTCATGGGAAGGTGTGGTTTGGCTTTTTGATTCTCTTCCGGAACCCACGCCATCTTGTGAGTCAGGGGCAGCCATAGTGATGCAATTTTTGTTTCAAGTATTTTTTATTTGCCTTTGGCAGAATTTGTTGAACCCATAGAAATGGAAGGTGGAATAAGGGTTGACTGCTTGTGTACTTACGGAGTGTTATGAGGAGTGTAAGGTAGTCAGCACTTCCTGATGTTGTTTACCTTCTTAAAATGTTTTGTTAGAATATTCAGTTAACATTTTGTTACACTAGTTCTCCATCTACAGAGCACGTTGAGAGTAGTACTTTGAAATCATATTTGAGATGTTAGTACATTTTACAATAAATTAGAAGGCTAAGTGCTGATTTTGGATACACATTCTTCAATCTTTCCTATTTCATAGAATTATTTTTTTAAAATTATTTTGGGGAAATAAAGTAGTGAGGTTGAATAGCAGTAGTTCTTGAAGATTCATTTAGGGGAGTCTGAATCTGAAGAAAGGGTGTGCAGGTTTTTTTTAATACTACATTTTGCTCCTTGCACTCTTGCTCTCCGTGACTTCTGAAATGAGCATCGTATATATAGTGGTGGCCGATATACTGATAATATTGATGGTTAATATTACTGGTGTAATTCATTATGTTATTCTCATGTCTACAAAATCTGAAGGCAAGTATATTAAGACTCAAATTTTTAGTTTTATCCTTTAATTGGTGATAGCAGCTACTAGTTGGTGGGACAGATTTTTTTTTAACTTAATTCCATCTAAGGAGTATATATAATGTTGTGCTGAGATTTAAATAATTTTTAATTTGTGAAGTATTGTATATTATGACTACCCACAAACTAGAAGGTTATTATACTTTATTTAGAATATTCTTTGTTTTGTGGCATATAATTTCATAAGCGCTTGTAAGTAGCAATTTAGACATTCAGATTCATTTGCTCAGTTTACTTATGATTTAGAAATTAATTTTTGTTACTGCATACTGATTGCTAAAATCTCATATTCTGAAAAGCTAATTATGATTAAATAATGTGTTCTATTTCAATATCTAGTGAGTCTGTGTTGAATAATTATCAGTAAGCTAGTTCTGCCTCTCTATCTCTGACTTGTTCTCCATTGTTTTATTTTTAGTGGTGGGAAGGACAGCTGTTATAATATGATGCAGTGCATTGCTGCCGGGCATCAGATTGTTGCTTTAGCAAATCTGAGACCAGATGAAAACGGAGGTAAGTATGTACCTTTACTAGGAAATTCTCAAAATGAGTGAAACTTACCTTGATAATTCCATGCTCAAGGAATACAGAAGGGAAAAAAAGAATCAATAGATATTTAGCCCTGTTAGATGCTAGATTATACATAGCAATTAGCATTGTTTTCACCTATATATCTTTTAATTTTCATAACAGCCAGTGGAAAGAGGCATTGTCGACTTTACTTTTAATAGGCAGGGATAGTGAAGCTCAAGAGTTTTATGTTTGTCCAAAGAACAGTTAGCATAGATTTTTCAAAGCCGAGAGTTGAACCATCTTACTTCAGAGTGCAGTGCCATTGTACCACACCTCATCGCCAAGTCTTGGAGGCAGTGTACAGAGAGATAACATACAGTCTCCTACATCAAGGAACTTGAGAGATAAGACATCCGTAATATGAATATTACTTTTACTTATTTTTTATTTTTTCATTTTTTTGCGGCAGCGGGGATTGAACTCATTACCTCACACTTGCCAGGCAGGCGCTTAGGCCACTGAGCTAGATCCCTGACCCTTTGAATATTACTTTTAAACATGTAGTTTTATCTATTTTAGATGCAAGCCAAAGTTGTGAGACTTGAGAGAAACCTAAAGTACATATTGCTACTTATTTATTTTTGGTTAAGAAATATATCCACATATAGTTTGAGTACTTTTTTTTCAATTTTCACAGGACTTTCAAAACAATATATTCACAATTGGCTATTTAAACTCTTTAGTTAAATAAATAAATATTTAGTTAAATAAAAAATCTGAGGAAGAAAAGGTTATCCCTGATCTAACTTTATACAATGCCACTACTCTTTTACATGACTTTTCTATTAAGCTCTTTTTATCATTTCCTTTTTAGGCTCTGTGCTTTTGCGTTACTTTTAGGATGAATTAAGAGACTAGTATATGTGAAAATATTAAGCATACTTACTGGCATGAGTAGGTATCCTGTAAGTGTAGTTAAATGAGAGTCTAAAATTGAGTATTTCCCTTTCTTTTTTCCCTCCTTTTTTTTCTTTCTTCCTTCTTTCCAGTGTCCTGTATTTCACTTCTGTATTATTTTGTAGTCAGTTTCTATTTTTTTTAGTCTTTGTTCTTTGTCCCCTAGCAGATTGATTATAAGAGATTCTGTCTATCTTCCTCTGAGTGCTCTCAGCACTTGGGATGTCTCTGTATCACTCATACGAATTCTAAGTTTGTTGGCATACCAATAATTAATGAACTCACTTGAATTAGCTTTGGGATAACGAGCAGATATTTCAGTAAGGTATTTGAATTTTCTACTTTTTCTGTGTCAAGATCTAATTAATGCGGGAAGTAATGTGGAAAGATAGAGTTAATAGAATAGATATATATAGAGAGGAGTAAATGCTTACTGTAGGATTTTGTGCTGGGAGTCTGATGATGAATAATAGGTAATTTTAAGAAGTGTATATTTTTTTTAATTGTTCTAACTTTAAATAAGAAAGAGTAAACTCTTTGAGCATGAGTGGGAAATGTACTGTGATCTATATACATGTTATAAGACAAAAGCTTTGCCAAAGGAAAGAAACTGCCTTTTCTCTTGTAGCCAGTCAGGCAAGAGGGTCTTTTAAAGCTATTTTGAGAGTTCTTAGTGTTTAAAAAGCAGGTGTTTATATAATATATAATACATATATGATGCATTTATAATTTTCCTCCCTGAAGTTTGTATCTTGTCTTCAGCTTTTCTATATGAATTAATATATTTAACTTGTATGGAATCATTAACGTGTAATTTCCATGTACTCATTGATTACTGGTAGAGTAGTGACAAGTAAAGTGTCTTGGTTATTTTTCTCACTGCTGAGACAACATACCTGACACTCACAAGTTAAAGGAGGAAAGGGTTTTTTTGGTTCAGTTTATAGAGTTTTCAGTTCTCATAGTCTGCTGGCTCTAAGACTGGGCAGCATGACAGAGAAGGCATGGCAGAGGAGGCAGGAGGCAGCAAGCCTGCCTTCCTTTTGTCCCTGAATTCTATCCAGGCTACAAACCTTTTGGGTGGTTCCAACCACAGCCAGAGTGGGGGTTCCATTTTACACATCCAGATTTGTGCTAAATCAATTTGGTTTTCACACATTCTTATTCCCAGTATCACACACACTCTAATCTAGCATCACATACCCATGATCCAGTCACCTCCCAAAAGTCCCACCTGTGAGTGCGGGAGACTTGCGGGGGACATCTAGATACAAACCATAGTATAAAGTGTATCTTTAAATTATAACTGTTAGTGTACTCTAGAAGTTTATTTAAAATATTGTTAGTCATAGGAAATAGAATTAACTGAAACTGTAGTAATCGTGGAAAACAATAGTGTTGTGGGTTGGTCCATGGAAAGGATTTAGATAATACTGATTTAAAGTCAGGAAATTGGGATTGCATGGTTTATTAGTTGACTTCTTTTTCCTTCAAACATGTTGTAAAAGGAACCTCAGTGAGGAATACTGTTAGAGATGACTTCATTCTATAGAGCAAATTTGGTTATAAAATTGGGTTTTTAATAGATAGTCTGGAAAAGAATTTATTACCATCAATGAGAATAATGTGCATTTGTCGTAAAATTCACAAAACTCTCTTTGAATTTGTAGTAGGGACATTTATGGCGTGTTAATTGAGGTGCTTCAGGCAGAGTTGGAGCCTTTTGGTTTTATTCAATCTCACAATAATTATTGCAGTGTAGCTTCCATTAATAAAAGTTACATTGTGGATAAGACTGAATGGAGCCTTAAAAAAAATTTTTTGACTATGTTTTTGAAGCCAATACCATGATTTCATTATACTAACCTCAGGTTGTTTCTTGCTAAACTCAGATTTCTTTGTATAAATTGATTCCTTAGTATTGACGACTTTCATTACCCATACAAGTATAGATCCCGTCTAACTTGGAGATGAAGAAAGGCTGAAAGGTTTTTTTTTTTTTTTTTTTAATGGTACTAGCTGTCAAACTCAGGACCTCATGCTTGACAGGCAGGTGAAGTGCCACTGAGCTAAATCCTTGGCCAGGCTGAAAGGTTATACCTCTACTTCCTACTGGGAGCAGGGGTAGATAGATTTATTATAATAATGGGAGTTCCATTTTACAGGAATCCATTCTGATGTGTGGATTAGTAACCTGGTGAGCCATATAACATGGCACATGATGGTTGTTTTAATTGTTAAAAGAGTATTCTATCATTATTAATGTCTTTTGTTAGGATTATTTCCACTTTTGGTGGAAAGTGTAGACCTTTTTGTTAGATGTACATATATAACACTCAGACACATATATGTTAAACAAATGACTTTGTAAATTCTTTTTAACTTAACAGATTGTGAATGTTTTCCAAGTCATTAAATATTATTCTACAGTTGTATTTCCCATATGTCTTCTTTGGAATACAAGTACCTCCATAAAAATCTAAGTATTTGGGTTGATAGAGAGATAGTTTACACTGTCTCCCCTTGTTGAAGGATTTGAAAACACGTTAGCCTAGGACAATTGCTGAAAAGACATGTATTGAGCATTATTTGTCCCTGTACTTTGTAAACTAACTTGACGTGGGATCCTTTCTTTTATTCCATACCTTTTAATATCTTACGGTACTTGTAGTCTGCATAACACAAGTTAGAAAATGCTTAAATTACATTAATAGATGTGTAGTATTATGTAGATACATAATAATTTTTACTCCATTATAAGTAATGTTGTAATGCACATCTTTGTAAATAATCTTGTGTATGTTCACCATTCTTTTGCTAGTAAGTAAAGTTACAAGATCAAAAAGTCTATCCAGTATATTTCTAAGTTCATTTATATCTTTATACAATCTAATCTGTTTTGAATATCTTACTCGCATTAGTATTTATAGAATCTTGTGACAACCAGTGACTATTGTTATCCTAAATTATCATGTTTCTATACACATTGGTGACTGCACTAAGGATATTGAAAGTATGCTTGTTTTATTGAAGTACTGAATATAAGATATACTAAGAACATGTAAATTTTTTCTTGCAAGTATGTGTAACTTAATAACTAGTAGATATTTAATTAGGATAGTTTTTTTCTTCAAGTGTAGGTGACTTTGAATAACCTCGAATGATTTTTTTTAAAAAGTATGTAATAAAATTTTGACTAAAGTAATCAAAATTTATTGGATATATAGTATTACTCTTCTTATTAAATGTTGTATGTAGTTTTAACATTTTATGTATAATTTTATTTGTAGCTAGCAATAGAGATGAGTAAAGCTCCTAGGAATGCAGCTGTGGAAAAATGTGGAATTGTTATATATTATTCCATTATATAAGCGCATAGAGGTATGGTAAGCTTGTAAGTTTAGTTTGACTACTCTTCAAGCAGTAATACCTACATGGGCTTTGAAGTTTTCTTTATTTTTTAATGTTTTGCTGGTTATTTCTACTTTTAATGTTGCAGAGAGGTCTGATGAGCTAGACAGCTACATGTATCAGACAGTGGGTCATCAAGCCATTGACTTGTATGCAGAAGCAATGGCTCTTCCGCTGTACCGCAGAACCATAAGAGGAAGGAGCTTGGATACAGGACGGGAATACACCAAATGTGAAGGTGATGAGGTTGAAGATCTGTATGAGCTTTTGAAACTTGTCAAGGTATGCACAGTGACCAATTACAATTTTTATAATTTAGTGTATAATTAATAAATTTTATTTACTGAATTATTTAATAATAAAGAATTTACAACTGTTAATATTCCAACTAGTCTTTGAAAAGATATTTTAACTTTTGAGGGAGTAGAAAAAAATTGTATAACTTTATATTGAAGGATATTTTAAAACAAGACTTTAGTATACTTTAGTATAAAGTTGTCAAATGATATTGTTCATTCAGTCATTTTTTTAACAAGTATTTTTAAATGGCTACTATGTGCTTGGCACATAGTGCTAAACACAGGGTAGTGCACTGACCAAATCAGCTGAGGGTCTGTTTGATAGAGGATACTTTCTAGAGAAAAAAAAAGGCCAGACAATAGACAATAACAACACACTTGATATTGAAGAGTATTAGGAGAAAGACTGAGACAGTGTCAAGGTATGGGGATTATTTATCCAGTAGGTACTATACTCAGTAAATATTAATCAACATAGGTGATTTTATGTTAAGCAGTTATCTTCATTTTCACTGATAGCCAACTTTTTGAATTCAGCTTAGTATTCCTAAGTTTGAATTTTTATCCAGTTATCTGTAGTCAACTATAATTTAAGGCATATTAAAGAGATAGGGAATGTAAGCCAGTATTTCTTACCATATTTTCACAAGGAAAAGGAGGAAAGATACCTGTTTTTTCCTGTACCAAGGGACAGAGCATTTCATTTTCTGACTTTGTGTTTTGTTTGGTTTTGTTTGGTTTGGTTTGGTTTGGTTTGGTTTTTGTGACAGTGTCTCATCATGTAGTTCAGGCTGGTCTTGATCTTACTGTGTAGCCTAGGTTTAGGCCTTGAACTTGTGGCCATCCTCCTACCTTGGCCTCCTAAGTGCTGGAAATACAAGTGTGTGCCACAATGCCCAGCTCATTTTCTTGCTTTTAAGAAAAGTTAAGCTTTTCAGAAGTTTTGTCATAAAACTATATCAGAAAAATTTCTTAGTCTCAAATCACTATATATTGTTATACTTTACATTTGATATTAATCAAAGCTTAGTATCAATTTAGGGTTTGATTAAAAATATATGAAACACTTAAATGCTTTTCAAGTTTTCATGATAAAATAGTTATTTTATGTATCAGAACATTTTCATTTTTACTTAAAAAAGAAACTGATAGGTAAAACACTTTTTGTTTAGTGTAAAAAGTCGATACTTTTCAAAGGAAATCACAGGGAAGATACATGCTAATTACAGCTGTTTTGATTGTCTAGCAAGGATACACGTCTGTTTTTCTTGACTGTCTCTCCAGAATGGTACTGTTATGATCTTGACAGTGTTTACTTTAAAATATGAAATGCTGAATGCAAAGCCTCCACTTTCAGGGTTGAGAGAAACTTAACATTAAATTTTTAATGGAAACTAGTACTACAAAACTGAGACGCACACTAGATGTTGAGTTGCTTGAAAATCACAAAATTCATAACTTTAGAGGAGCTATCTGATAATAGCAGCCCTCCACAAATGGGGAGGCTAATGAAATTACTAATCAATTTTAATTAAAAATAGACAGATTAATGGTAATTAAGAAAGAAATTTCCTTTTCTATCCCTGCTATGTTTGGAGAAATGGATGCTTTGCCATTATCTTTACAGTAACCATCAGTTATGTCATAAATTAATGCTAATGTTAAATCTTGACAACTTCTGCTTTGGAATTTTGTACATGATAATTATAACTATAGTTGAAAGAGATGTTATCAAGTTGTCTGGGACTAAACAGTTCCTTCTTTTCCTGTGTAGAAATATTAATTTTACTATAGAATATTTTAAGGACATAAATATCAGAAATATATTTCTTTTATGGAAGAAATTATATAACTTAGCTTTTATAGTTAAATCCATTTATGGAACATTGGTACAATGATTCCAGTAGAGGTCTTACGTATTGTAATGAATAATTATGAAAAAACATAATCTACAAAAGCTATAATTTTGCAAGTTAGTCTTCACTTGTTTTAAGAAAAGGAAGAATTGCATTTTTAGTCCTCTAATGCTAGTGAAGTATTGGAAGCATTTAGATTTATTTTCATTTTAAACATGTATTTATAGCAGGTTGCTGTTTTGAGACTTACATATGTCAGTCTTTTGGTTTTGTGGCTCTTTTCTCCTCTGAATATTAGAGCTAATTTTTGACTAACAGTTACTGTATTTTATAGCCAATTGAATGTATTAGTTGATGCAAATAAATAGGAAAGTCTTGGAGGTATTTATAGAGTTGTAAGTTTCCTGTTTTGCAGAAATCATGGAAATTAATGTAAGTGTAATAAGCCTTTATGTGTCATAGATTACCTGGTGACTATGACAGGTAGGGATATATCTCAAGCTATTGGCAAAATTCTTTGTTTTTGTTTTCGTTTCTTTTTCATGGGGGGACATCTAATCTTTCTTTAAAATTGCATTAATATTGAATTATAAATTTGATTTTGTCTAACTTAATTTGGCATGTCGATAATCTGTATTATGTTCTGCAAATATAGTAACACTCTAAATTCTATTTTTCTTCCTTTTTTTTTTTTTTCCCCTTTTTTTGTACTGGAGATTGAACCCAGGACCTTGCACTTGACAGGCAGTAGCCTATTTTTCTTTCTAAATGACATAAAAAATGTAATATTTTCTATAAGACACTTGTAAACATTGTATTTTCTATAGAAAACATTTTAAGTATCAGCATATTTCTTTCTTACTAGGTGGGAGTTACTCGTTTCTGGATCATGATGATACCTTTCTCTTGTTTATTCCAATTGCAATGGAATCTTGGAGAGTATACTTTTAAACCTTTACATTTGTAGTTCTCATTCTGCACTCACATTTTATTAAACTTACAATTTTAGAGAGAAAATAGTATGAATCATTGCTTACGGTTCTCTATCATTTTGTTGGTAAGGTTTTTGTTCTTTTTCAGATGACTCGAATTTCTTTTTTGTTAACTTTTATGTTTGGATCTTTATACCTGATATACTAAAATGTCACGATAGCACCATCCTGAACATTGAAGGGTGCTTCTTCTGCATTCTTTCTACATCTTCCTATTGAGTAGTGGCAAATCCTTGTCTTCTTTTTTTCACTAATGGTTCAGGGATAGGCATGTAATGCAGGTGAAAACTGCTTATAACATAGCATTCTTCAGTCTGAAATTATTGGGTAAGAGATGGTTTTGTTAACTTATGTTGGTCCTAACAGAATGAAGACTAGGATAACACAGGCAGGAGATAAACTCTTTCTCTTGTGTAGAGAGATAAATTTGCTCCTTTTGGTTTTCTGTGTTCCCTTTTTCTGGTAATCTCACTGGTCAGATAGTAGGCTTTCCAGATTGAATCTCCATCTGCTTGTCTTTTCTCACATATTTTTCATCTTTATGTCTTTTTGTTGTACATTCTGTGAGAGTTTCTTTTTAAATCTTCCTACTTTGCTGAAGTCTTTTTATTTTAGCAGTTGTGTTTTCAATAGTTAAAAACTTTTCTTGTTCATTTTATATAACAACTATTTTTTCTTTCCGTAGAGGCAAGATTCCTACATGCTTCTTAACATATAAATAAGAGAGTTGAAGCATTATCTTTTACTCACTGAAATGTTAATGTTTTCTTTAGAGGTCTTTTTTCCTGTGGTTTCTTCTCTTTTACGTTGTAGACTTTTCTCAAATGTCTTGTTTGCCTGTACTGATACGAGAGTAAAGAAAGTAGAAGAATGACCATGAACACTTGATTTTAGTTTTTCCAGCCTTGTATTTCACACTTGTTGTGGAATACAGTTATACTTTGGTACTCAAGTGCTTTGAAACTCTTTCAGTTTGATGCAGAAATTTTATCCCTGTACTCATTGTTATTTGTTATTCCATGAGCAAGTTAGAATTTGTTAGTGTCAGTTACCTTGTGACTTGCCTTTTCCAGCAGAAGCGATTTGTTTGGTAATCATTGCTTTGGGTACTTGTCCTTCCTCCTGAAATCAATTAATAATGAATACCAACGTATGACTATAGTGTGGTTCAGTTTGTTTTCTAAGAAAAGAACCCTTATTTTCTCCCTGCAAACAACAGATTATGTCTTCCTGTGCTGATGCATCCATCATCATTCCTTCTTCATATCTTTCTGACTCACAGAGTTAGTTAAAAACCTTTAACATTTGAGGCTCCTGCCTGTTCTCCCTTGCTTTTCAGGAATTATGCCTTTGCTTTCATTTTAAAGAGAATCTCAGAATCTAGAAACCCTGTTAACTTCATTCTAGTGGAAAATTCTGATATTCTTTCTAAATTGAAGGTTAAGTTTCAGTTTTCGTCTTCTAGGGTTTGTGCCCTTTTGTGTGCTCCCAGCCTCTGCTATCCTTGACTAGTTTTATAGCATGTGGGCTTGTGAGGTTCCACCATTGCTCCGGAGGCCCTTCAGTGCATATACCCCAGGATGTAGCAAACATCCAGCTCTAGGTGTACCCCTGACCATGTTGGCAGATGGAGAAAGCAAACAGATCACTGAGTTCTGTGCTGGAAGTTGGCAGCAAGGGGGATAGGCAGTAGTCCTCCAGACTCATTCCTAGTGCTTTCCTACTCAGCTCCCTCAGAAAACCGCCTGGCTTTTCACCACAGAGGGTGAAATCACTGTGTCCTATACAGGCTGAACTCACTGCTGCTTATCTTCTTAGGGGGTCTGTGACTAACTTAACCACTCTGGGTCTGTCTCTCATGACCTTCTCCACACAGTCACTCTGGCAGGTAGGGTAACCCCAGAGATCCTTAAATGCAGTTGCTCTGTAGTGTCTCAGTTGATTCCTGAAGTATCTGTTTTAAATTATTAACACCTTCCAAAAATGGCTCCTATTTATATGACTCCTGATTATAGCAGGCGTTGCAGTAGATTTATTCTCCAATACTATCCTGCCACGCAGAGGCAGTCACTTTCATTATAAACTCCTACACTGTATTTGCAGCTTACAGTAGCTGTAGGTTTTTCCTGGGCCAAGAACTGCTGGTCCTCTGGGCTTACCTTGTGTTTGTGGAGTCAGGTCCTTCTTCCTGGAGGAGAATTAAGATTCCAGACTGCTTAATTCTTTTCTCTCCATAGTCTTCTGCTTCATAGTAAGTTCTGGCTCTTTCTTGATTCATAGAGCTCTTTTGTTTCTCTTTGCTGTATGGTTGTTTTCTGAATGTCAAAATTCCAGGTATTAGAGAGGCTATGATTTGATGTTGGCTTCTATACCTCCATCATAATCTCTCTTCATTCATCCTCTTTCAATTTTTGGTACTTTTCTTACATTCTTTTTCTTCTTTAATTTGAATATAATAATAAATGAATAATTGCCTTTCCTCTTTAAGTGGAATATTTACTTTGAAAGACAGGCTTACACATAAGTCATTGGTTTTATTTAAAAAATTAAACTTCAATTTGATATGTTTAGAAAACATCAGGTGTCACTTTATACTCTTTGTATTGGGTAGAACTTTTTAGTTCTAAAGGATAGTTGTATTCAGGTGCTTCCAAATTATTTATTGATAATAATCTAAAGCTAAATTTGGTTTCAGTAAACTAAACTATAGGACTAAATTACATAAAATCTAATTTTTGTTTTGCTTTTTGTTTCTCTAACCTCTCATTTCTCTTGACTGTTCTCAGCCAGGACCTTTGTAGATACATGGTACTGAGTCACATTCTTGACTTAAATGCAGTATGAAGAGCTCTAGTTTTCCTGAATCACTCAGAGAAATATCTAGTTATATTCCATTGTCTCTCATTGGCCTGACTTATATCATCCATGTGCCATTCATTGTTTCATAAAGATGTTTCATTTGATTGGACAGGCCTAGATCATGAGTCATTTCTGAAGTGAGAGGTAGAGTCACAGTTTTTGAGACTGCATTTTGTTAAGAGTGAGGGAATGATGGATCTCCAAATATACATCAAGCTATTGCTGGTAGTGGGGTAAACTACAGCAGGGAGGCAAAGACCAACATGTTTCCTGAAAATTAATAGGTTTCAACTTTTTACAATTTTGGGGCCTATCCTAGATGATTCTGTTTCCCTGTATTTCTTCCTTCCTTTTCCTCTTTATCCCTTTTTTCATTCATCCTTCCTTCTTTCCCTCTTATCTTTTTCAAAAATTGTTGACTTTTGGGACCACAGTAGTAAGCTTATATTCTGGGACCTGTATAGTCAGTTCCTCATGATTTCTCCCTCTTAATATCCTGTAGATGTGGTAAACCCAGCAAGTTCAAAATGTACATTGTCACTGTCTTCCTACAACTTGTTTCATTTCATTTTTTTCTTAGTTAAAAGCATCATCATTTTCCCTCATCACCTAAGTTGACACCTGGACTTCAGTACTAGACTTCTACTGTTTTCAACCTCTATTCCTCTTCAACAACTATCATTAGATCTCTAGAACCTGTTGATAACACTTCTCTGACCTCTAAAGTGTGATGGTGTCTTAGTTACTTTTCTCTCATTTCAGAGATAAAATACCCAATGCCCAATGTTAAAGGGAGAAAAGATTTATTTAGCTCACAGTTTGTAGAGGTTTCAGTTCATAATCAGCTGGTTCCAAGACATGGTGGCTTGGCAGAGGAAAGTAGTTCACGGCAGAGAGACTGTATCAAAGCACCAAGGATGAGAGAGAGAGAACAAACCTCTTTCTGTCCTTTCTATTGTATGCAGGCTACCTGTCCTAGGGCAGGTGTACTAGTCACATCTTTAATCCCAGCAGTGGACCATGAA
This sequence comes from Cuniculus paca, assembly GCA_004365215.1. Lineage (NCBI taxonomy): Eukaryota > Metazoa > Chordata > Mammalia > Rodentia > Cuniculidae > Cuniculus > Cuniculus paca. Next base: position 13,397 of record RJWT010002613.1, on the reverse strand, counting down.
TCAATCACAAACTCTAGATTCAGCCACCTTTGAAAAGTCTTCCCCCATGGCTGCATGAGACTTGGGTGGACATCCAGACATAAATCGTAACAATGGCTTGATCACATTCTTGCTACTACTTTTCTTACGTATTGTGCAAGTCTCCTCAGTAGTCAACTTGCCTTCAGTATTACCCTGTGTTTCTTCCAGCTTTGCTATGACATTTTTGGCAGCTGATCTATACAAATGCTTAAATAGTCCACTCTTAAAATTCAAATATATTAGCATTGTTTAATTACCTAATGCTGGGAACAACAAAACTAATTCAATATATGATGAAATTGGTAAGTTGATTTCTTTGTTGTTTTGTTTTGATACCAGGAATCGAACTCAGGACCTTCTGTGTGCCAAGCAGGCATTTGTGCCAAGTTGATTTTATTTTTGTGTCTCCATCTAGAAGCTTAAGTGAAGCGGGTATCATAGTAAAAGTTTTCAAAATAAGGCATACTTTCAATTTTGGCAGTATAACCACTATTTGTGCTAAGAATAATTTCCCAGCTGCAGACTACTTTATAAATATGCCAAGCAGACACTTTTTCAAAATATTTTGGTATCACTACTTTAGAAAACCTGCTTATGGTTAAAAAAAAAAAAACTTTGCAAATGTCTTTTCACTTCATATCTTGAAGGAAAATAACCTAGGTTATTGGATGGCTTTCATGGAAATCCAGCGGGTTTGGCATGGAAGAAACATTGCCTTAAGATTTGAAGAGAAGACTCAGATATAGTGGTAATTAAATAGGCATATAGCCCTGTACAGATTGCACCTGCCTCTTCAGTACTGAACAGCTTGCCTTAAGCCCTGTCAATTCACAAGATTTTGGATGTTAAACCTGGTCCTTCGGCTCAAGAAATGCTTTGATAGTATTGATTCTGGACTCTAAACAGGAAGAGTTAGCATTGAAACAGACCATTGTTGTTTTTACTCCCACATGCAGCTTTAATAAGGCTGCACCATGTCTGGTCCTTTCTGATGATAAATTCAAGTGTACATGAGGGATACATGATGGGAGATCTGTTTAGAAATAAAATGTTGGACCATACTTCTCAATTATTACAGTTCCAAAACTTATTTGACATGTACAGGGTCTTCATCTATGGTATACATTCTTTCTACAGCCTAGAAAATGTTACTTTTTTAATCTGGCAAAACTTATTCTTCTTCCTCAACCTTGAACTTCATCCACTTATTACTGCTGACTGTGTATATAAACTGGCCCATGCACATATATACTTTTTCTTTTCGTCTTTTCCATAATGTAGTACCTCTATGAATTCACTAATTGCTTTTATATCTTGTATTCTTTTCTTCTACAATTGATAGATTTCTTTCTAATCATCTACTTTTTATTCTAAAGTATGTTGAGTACTTTTTTTCCCAAGTTTCTTTCCTTGTGCTTTCTTTCCTTGTGCTTTCTATCCCCTGGGTATCTGTGTTCTGTTGATTTTTTTTTTCCTAAATATGCAACCATTTATTTTCAAAGGGGTAGAAAACTCTGTGTATCTATTAAGTCCATACATATGTTCAAGGATGTAGTTTAGCTCTAATATTTCTTTATTGGTTTTTTGTTTAGTTTATCTGTCTCTTTGTGAAAGCAGAGTATTAAAATCCCTACCATGATTATGGTAGTGTTTATTTGACCTTTTAATTTTGGTATTTTTTTTTTAATGAAGATTGGTGCTGCAGTACTTGTTGTATATATGCTTATCAATACTATCTCTTCTTGTTGGGTTGTTCTCTTAACTAGTATGTTGTGACCTTCTTTGTGTCTTCTATTCAGTTTTAGTTTGAAGTTCACCATTTCTGTTGTTAGATTTACTATCTCTGCTTATTTTTAGAATCCTGGTGCGTGAAATGTTATCCATCCTTTAATTTTTAATCTCTGCATATCTTTTTGGATTAGATGAATTTCTCGAATGCAACAGACTGTTGGATTCTGTTTTTTGATATAGTCTCTGAGTCTGTGTCTTTTATTGGAGAGTTGGGGCCATTAACATTGAGAGATATTTCTGAGATGTGTTGGTTATTTACTATTAATGTCTTCTTTATCTGTTGGTGATACCTTTGCTTTTCTTTTCCTGATGTTTTTTTGTTGCTGTTTATCCACTGACCTCACTAATAGCCTCTGTATTTTTAGCTGTGTTCCTTTCATGATTTCTTTCAAGAATATTCTTATATATTTTCTGAAGAACTGATTTAGGACTGATATATCTTTTGAGCTCATCTTTTTCATGGAAATATCTTATTTCTTCATCTATTTCGAAGAATAGCTTTGCTGGGTTTGTTAATTTGGATTAGAAGCTGTTAAGCCTTGGAATACTTGACTATGAACAGTCCTGTCTTTTAGAATTTGTGTTGAGAAGTCTTGTGTGATTCTATTTGGTTAATTGGCTTACCTTTATATGTGATTTTTTGTTTTTCTCTGGTGTCTTTAAAGCTGTTTTTTTTTTTTGTGGATACCTGATAATTTAATAAAGATATGCCTTGTTGACCTTCCTTTATCTTCATTTTTTTTTAATTTTTTTTTTTTTTTTTTTTTTTTTTTTTTTTTTTTTTTTTTTTTTTTTTTTTTTTTGCTGTTCTATATGTGTTGCTTACTTGTATTTTAACCTCTGTTCTCCTATTTGGGAAATTTTCTTTTATGATTTCTCTAAACATATTAGGAAATCCAACTGTAATATCTTCTAGTTTTTCTCTAACTCTAATTAGCCTTAGATTGATCTTAATTGTCTTCTAGTAATTGCTGGATCATCTTCTCTTGTTCTCTTACTTTCTTTTGGCCTCTTGAACTCTTCATTGTAATTCAGTATTTTGTCCTCACTAGCAGATACTCCATCTTCACATTGGTCATTTCTGCAATCTGTGAATTCCATACAGTTTTTTTTTTTAAAATTTCAGGTATTTCTGTATGACCTTTTTTGAGGATTCTATATCCTTGAATCTGTCATTCAAATTTTGAATTGTTTTGGTTAGCTCATTCAGTTTTTTACCTATTTCCCTGAAGTTCATTATGGGCAATATTGAGTGAAATTGCTGTGAACTTTTGGTTCATTTCCTCTTTGAACTCATCTATTTTCTTCATCCATTTTATGAACTTCTCATAGAGTTCTGCTACCTGGTATTTGTTTTCTTTTCCCTTTGTGACCACTTACTCTGCTTTGAGAGAGTTGAATAAACTTGAGGATCTTCTGTTGCCTTGTTTCCTTATGTTTCTGCATCTGTGTTTGATATATATATTTCCCACCCCCTTTTTTTTCTACCTCCTTTTTTGAGGTGTGGACTACTGCAAGTTGAAGGCTAGAAAAGTGAGGAGAGGTTGTGGATTATGGGGAGTTTTTAGTAGGATGTTGCTTCCCTATGAATGATTTTTAGCTTTGTATGTTCAGTGAAAATACTTACTCCTTCTGTCATTTATTTTAAGTGATTTAGACTCTGTCCCTGTGTTTTACTGAAAGAATTACTTTTGGTTATAATAGGATCAACAGATTCAATCATACAGCACTTCTGTATGATAGTCCTTGCAGTTACATTTCCCCCCTTTCTTTGTCCTTTATGCAGACTACAACTGTTTATTATCTGTGATTGCTTTGCAGAGAGGTAGGTGAAATAGAAGGTGGCTGAATAAGGAGTGTAAGACATGGGTGAGGCTTGTTGTGGGGGGAGAGTAACATGAGAAGAAAAGTTTGATTCTATTGTAGTACTTTTAGTTGAGTTGAAGAGTTAATATTGAGAGTTTTCTGAGGATACTTGTTGGGGCGAGTGTGAGATATGGGTGGAAGGAAGTTTGCTTTGTGATTGAGGGATACTGTGTGGTTTCACAACCTGCTGATGAGAGAGGACAATAGGCACGGTAAGATATGAGAGAACTAAAGACTTAGTATAGGGAGAATCAAGGATTAATACTAGAAAAGAAAAGAGTGACTGTGGGGGAGCTAAGTACAGAAAATTAAAAACTTGAGAGGTTGAGTTTATGTATTTAGAAAAAGAAAGAAGAAATATGCTAGTCGTTCTGATTTGGAGGTTAAAGAAGCTGGAAGGAACTGAGACAAGGGAGAGAAGCTAGACACCTATTAAATCAGAGCCAATGGAAAAATACATAAAAACCTAATAAACACAAATAACTATGAAAGAACACAACATAACCCCACCCTACTAATTAAATCAAGAAACAAACAAAACTCAAACCTATAAGATAGTCCTTGAGAACACAGATTAAATATTCCAATGAGACATTGTATTGTGGTTCATGTGTATCTTCTTTGCCACAGTGTCTGTGTGTGAACACCCCAATAACTCTTGAATCTTTTACTGCAATACTGATGCTAGCTTATAATCAGGGCTTCTTTTCACCAGGTTGCAGGGATTCTTGCAGAGTCTGATCCAGATGGAGTTCCTGAGTGAGTAACTTGCTGTCCCTCTCGCTGGGTGTGATGATGGAATCAGCACACCAATTCATTTGTCACAAAATTGTCCACTGAGTAAGGAGTATTGATACACATTCAAATCAGCTACAGTAGTAACAGGCTAATCAGTTACAGTGGTATCTATCTGGGCAAGTTGAGAACATATCAGGAGACACACTTTTGAATCTCCCTTTGGCCTAGAGAAGAAATCCACATTTTTAGCATAAGCATCATAGTAGCCTAAGTATGGACCCAAAGCTAATATGGATTAAATGTGGTAGCTATGTGTCCTCATATGGTTAAAAAAAAAAAACAAAAATTCAACAGTATTTTTATAGACATTAATTATGTAATTCCCAGAGGGTTTGTTACAGGGTAATGCTAGGAGTGGGGGAGCAGGGGTCTTTGGTTTGTTTTATTTTTTAAAAGTGTTTTGCTATATGGTATAGGAAGGAGGGAATAGAAAGGGACCAAAAGACCCTAATAGTGGTAGAGTTATGTTATATATTAGATGGCATAATAGGGAAAAAAATTCATAGTGAGAAATGAGGATGAGAAAATATTGTATGGCTATTATAAATATTAGAGAAAAAGTTAAAGACAGACAGATGAAGACTGGGGAGAAGAAAGAAGAAAAAAGTAGAGGAAAGATAAGAAACAGGAGAAAGAGGTCAGGTTAAAAGATACGCATAAATGTCGAAGGAATAAAAAGAGAAAAGGAAGAATTCCCTTGCCCCTCTATAAACTATATTGGAAGAAAATGGCAAGAGGAAGAGAAACACATACACGCTCACACACACTTACAGGGGCAAATAATTGAATACGTGTGTGTGTGTGTGTGTGTGTGTGCGTATAATGAACAGAAAGAGGAAAGCAGCAAACAAAATTTTAAAATTAAAATTTTCTGGTTTTTTTGGATATGTGACTCTTTTCCACAGTTCAGAAATAAGGAACAGAGCTCAAGCCAAGACACTGGAAGTCTAAGGTGGCAGTCCACCCCAGAATGGTGCTGGATGCAGACCTCCACAGACAGTGAAAGCAGGGCACTAATGTGACCTTCTCATTCTGTGTAACTCAGATTGAATATGGACTCCAATTGCATGAGCCAGATCTGTGTTCGCCAGCTTTATCCCCTCAGCAGGACTCCCTCCAGCCTGCTCTCCAACCACCAGCAATCTCCTATTGCTGTCTTTCCATCATCTACTCTTGAAACTTGACAGTGAGGAGTGTGGCTGGGAACCAAAGGGCTGCGCTGGGATCCAGGTTTGAACCTTGTAATTGTGTCCCTGCCAGCTCTTGTTCTGCAATTGTGGTGGCAGGTGCTGGACCAAGGTTACTCATCAACTGTTTACTGTGGAAGAATACTCGGGGAGCAGTATCCTGAGTTTTCTTTGCAAGTTTCAACAGCCACTAATTCTCTCAGTCCCCATATAAGTCTGTCTTTCTTGTGGAATGTTCCATGGTTGTCTCTGAATAGTGTTAAGTTGGAATCATCAAAGCAGAATTCAGATATGGTCACTGCCTTGTGTTTGATTAGTCCGCTATCATGTCTCGTTCCTTTTATGATAGACTCTGCCTCTGTATTTCTTGTTGATGTTCTCTGAGTCTCTCTAGCATGGCTTCTGTACTCAGCCATGTTGGATCTTCCAGATGCTTCCTTCTCAGTGGATCTTTGCTCAGATTTGTACTGCTGTCCCTTGCAAGGAGAAACGACACAGAGCCAACTCTAAGTTGGTGGTGTCTGAGCCAAGTTGTGGAATCCACAGTTGTGGAGTTGGCTGGAGACCAGCTCTTGGATCTGAGTGTTCCAACAGGCTGGTGATGCAAATGCTTCTATAACTTTCTAACAATACTTAATTGATTGTTAATATGTGAAGCTGATTTTGTTAAAAAAAAATAGTCTTGTGGGTTTTGTTTGAAGATTATAAGTGACTTGCTAAACACAACAGTATACTCCTGTATTTCCAGGACTCTTGGAGACTCAGGCAGGAAGATGATGAATTTGAGCCCAGCATGGGCCATTTAGCAACTTAGTGAGACTGTGCTGCAAAATGAAAAATCAAAATAAAAAGGGATGAGGACTTTTCTCATTGTGGACAGTCTGGATTCAATTCCTAATACTGGGGGAAAAAATTAAGTGACTTAACGGGTAGGAATTGTATTACATACTTTCTTTTATGGGCATTACATACTACTTCTAGACTGTAATTACATTGTTTTGAGCTCTACTATTTGGAATTCAGCTATTCCATGTGTAAAATGTGACTCTTTCCTCTTGTCTACAAGAATGTATCTTAGAACCTCTTTAGATTTTTAAAAAGAAAGAGGTCATATAAATAAATTATTTTTATTATTATTAGGGAGTAGAGTACTAAGAAATGAACCCAAGATCTTTCCTCTGAACTATATCACCAGCTCTTTTGTTTTTTATTTTGAGACAGGGTCTTACTGAATTACGAAATTGCTCAGGCTGGGCTTGGACTTGTTATTCTCCTGCCTCAACTTTTCAGAGTACTAAATGTATTTTTTTTTCTTTTTCTTTTCTTTTTTCTTTTTCAGCCTCATAACAGTCTCAGGTCTTTATTTCCCAGCTTCCAAAATAATCCAGTAAAGTAAAGCCATTTCTTTCATTGCATGCAGCATTCTAGTAGGATATTAATATTAGGTAGTTGCTGTAAGTGGGCATTGAGATGAGTGTAATTCTTCTTAACTTTATTCACAAGTCAATGCAGAGAAGAAAGAATGGTAATTATTGAAATTGTGAAAGAGATTTTAATGGGGCAAATTTATATTATAGATTGAATCAAATTTATCCTTATTTATTGCTTATAAATTTTGGCTCTTCAGGGTCTCTTTTAGACTTTAGCAGATGGGACAGCTTTCTAAGAGATGTATGGAATTAATATTTTCTGTTTAATTTCCAATGTGAGTAAACATAGACCTTTCTCTGGCCTTGACCTCTGTCGTTTCCTGAAACTGTGTCATGAGCTCTCTCTCCTCCTGCCATGCTGCTCTGCCTTGAAGCCGGCTGACTGTAAACTGAAATCTCTACAAACTGTGAGCCAAAATAAACCTCTCCTCCTTTAATTCATGGTTGTTGGTTATTCTGTCCTAGCACTGAGAAAGTGAGACAGAGATGGATAAAGGATAGAAATTGTCATCATTTGATAAATTACCCATAGTATTTATGTTTGATCCTTTTATAATTTAGATCCTTCAAACATTTTGATTGATCTCCTAACCATTTTTGTGACTTCCTTTATCCTCATCCATGTTCTTCTGACTTTCTGGTTATATAACATGAAATTGATTAAAGAAAAGAATCAGAGTAGTGAACTTTAATATAGAATAATTAACTTTCAGACATCATATCTAAATCTGTAAAGGAAGAAGTGTTCTTGAACTCAGATTTTATGCAAGTTTTTTGTACATATATATTTGAGAGAACAGTCCAAATTCTTGTTTTAAAGTAGAAAGATCTTTTCAAAAGTTTAAGAATGTCTCCTTTTAACCATTAATTTTAGAAAACCTTGTAGCCTTGGATTATTTATGTCAATTCATGTCAGGATTTAGTTGTCCTCTGAGTTTGTAGCACATGCTATAATATGTACCATGAAATCAGAGGGGGTTTCTGGGGCTTCCAAGAGTGAGAAATGCATGGAGATAGCAACTGAGAGCAGATGAAGTTTCTATGTATTTCTCCAGAAGGACATCAAGATCTTAAAAAGAAGACAGTACAAAGTGACATCTTAAAATTTTAGGTAACAGTTGATGGGAACTATAGAAGAAGCCACTGCTTTGGGAACCTGACTGATTCTAAATAGGCTTTTGGATTTTTTGTTGAAGGACAACAGGGATGCAAAATAGGTAGGTGTATAAGATAGGCATTGCTCTTGATTTTCTCAAGCGTAGATTTCCTTTTTGAATTTCTGTGTTAGTTTTAGTTGTTTTTGAGGAGTTGTAAGTTTTTTGCATAGATATTTGCATGTATAATATATACTTTCTGTTTCTTTATAACCTCTAGATGGCACTCTATTTTTTCAAATTTGGATATTCTTCAGTGCCTATCATGGTGCCTTAATTAAAAGAGTGCCCAGAAGATCTTTTTATTGTATATTTGTACTAGGGATGTTGTTGTAGATTTTCACCAACCACCACCAACTGTATGGCAATAAAAGGGTGAAATTTCTCTCAGAATTTAGTATGTATAATAGTTTTACCTTACTAATAACTGTTGTATAGTTTTTATTGTGTGAGCTCCATAAATCAAGCCAGTCTTTCTCTTCTCTATATTTGTTGGAAAACCCAGAACCATGAGATTGTTTTTATTTATATACATATCTTCCAGACTCTGTTATAAGTTCTTTACCTGTATGTTCTGTATTTTCCTTTTTTATCAGTTCAGTAGTGCTTATTATCTATATTTTGCAAATAAATAAACTGAAACACAGAGCAGTTTGAGGAACTGGTCCAAGGTTACATAACTAAAAATGGTGGAATGTGTACTTTTAATCATTACATTCTGCTGGCTTCCATCATTGTATTTGTGTTAATTCATATAGGTATTATTATATAACAGTGTATATAAGATGTATATATAAACCAACAGGGTTTGTGTAGTTTGATAGTGACACAGAGGCAGTTATGTAGTTTGATAATGATGAAGTTAAGTCAGACATCAAAGTACTCTATTTGTATTTGATCTCTTTTTTAAAGCTTTCAAATAATTTTAGGTCATAGCTACCCAAAGTGTGGTCTAAGAATTAGTCTGGTCCATGAAGTGTTTGTGTTTTGTTCAGTATGAATGAGATACATACAGAAACTGAAAATAAACATTTACAAATTTGATAGTTTGAGAGATTAATTTTGTATTTGTTGAACCTAATACTAAAAATTTGGTTTTGTCTTTTAATATCCTTCAAAATTTTTAGCTTATAGTTTAGGATTTTTGGTAGTTTATAAAAGTTTCTATCTTAACAGTGATACTTAACACAGTTTAAGAATCATTGTTGTAGTTAAGACCTTTGCCAATTTTTAAACTATGATTTATTTGAAAAGGGAAAATAAACCCATAATCTGGAACTTGTAATTTTTTTTTTTTTCTTTTTCAGACAGGTTCTCACCATGCAGTTCAGGCTGGCCTTGAGCTCACTTTGTAGCCCAGGCTGGTCTTGAACTTGCAGTGCTCCTCATGTCTCAGCCTCCTGAGTGCTGGGATTACAGGCATGCGTCACCACGCCTGGTTTTGGAACTTGTAATTATACTCCAATTTAAACTTGTTTCTAGATATATTATGAATGAGTGTATTTGAATGCTTGATCAGCTTCTTTGTTCTGTGAGAGGGGGTACTAAATTGAATTATTCTGAGAAAGAAGAAGGGGAACACGTTTTCATTATTTTTTCACGTACTTAATATTTTTCATAAGAATGACATTTTAATTAAGTCCTTGACCCATGATAATAGTGTGAAGAATTTGCCCATTTTTCATAGTTACAGCCTCTTTATTCAGTTTATCAAAATATCTAATAAAACAATTCACATTCTTAAAACTATGTTCAAATTGTTCTAAAACAACAAAATTTTAAAAAAGTAGCAAAATATTGTTTATGATGCCAGTTTGATAATCGTAGGTTTTTCCAGTTATGGAAAGCACAAATAGTTTAAATGAGATAATATTTGCAATCCCCAGTTCAGTTAATTTTTTTTTCTTTTGGATGAGTTGGAAAATCTTGTACAATATTATAAAATAGGCTCATGTAAAGTTGGTACTCCTAATAGGGTCTTTGAATGTTCATAGAATTGGTATATCCTCTTTAGAAATCTTTTATTAGTGAAATTGTTTGATTGAGAATGCCAATTTTTGAGTGTTTAAAAGCATGTTTCCAGAGACAATCAAAGATGGCGGAACAGTAAGCAGCAGAGTAAACAGTCTGAGAGAAGCAGTTCAGATGCTGGAATACAACATGGAGAGGACAAGAAGAAAGGAAGTGGGTCCCCTGGACCCAGGAAGAATCTAAAATATGAATTGAAGCCCACAAAGAGAACAAAAAGAATTTAAATGAAAAAGAAGGTGGTGGCTGGCAGCACCTTAGCCTGGAGCCAGACTCACCCTGCCAGAAGACCTGCTGAGCCTGGAGACTCATGGTCTTGGTGGCAGTCGCAGTTGCAGTGGCAGTCGCAGCAGTGGTTGACCCCAGAGATCTCTGTGGAGAAGCATGGGAGTGAAGGAAAGTGGTGGATGCAGAGATCTACACTGGCTGGTAGTGAGTGCTGGGGATTCCATCCCCCCCATGGAAGACAGTGACTGGCCAGGGGCCATCTTGGAGTCGGGCAGCTTACTCCCAGGGCCAAGACTGCTACCCAGTTTGGCCGGCAGCGCCAGGTTGTGGGTGGAGCCATGGAAGCTGTTTGGACCAAGGTCCGCTCCCGTGTGCATTTCAGACAACATCGCGTAGGTTCCTAAACAGCTTAGATTTGCAGGGCCTGACCAGGTCTGCTCCTGTGCAAACTCTAGGTGGGTCGGTACCCAGCTCAGTGCAGAGACACTGGCACCCAACATCGGATGTATGAAACTAGCACTGGCCAGAAAAGCTGAACAGTCTAGCTTTGGGAAAGTTGTGGCCAGTGCCAGAGTGTCTGGGACCACGCTACTCAGGTGTGTGGAAGAAATCAGGAATATGCCAAGACAAAGAGAGAGAGGGCAATCTCTGGCATCCAACCCAAGCAACGCAAGTCCATGAGAGGTAAACACAAAGGAAATTGAGACTCGCACACCTGAAATGACTGAAGTAATGTCAACTGAAGTGAAGAAACAACTTCATGAAGCTGTAAGAGAAATTAGAAGAGAAATTCTATCCCAGGTAAAAGAAGAAATGAAAAACATAATAAAAGAAATACTAAGCATCTTTAAAGAAGACATACATAACAAAATCGAGGAGCATAGGAAAATGAGGGAAACCATGAAAGAACAATATAAAAGAGATGTAGCATGCATGAAACAGATTCAAAAAGATATCCAGAAAATTAAAAACTCCATTGAAAGCTGGCAAAATTACTCGAAAGAAATTGAAGCTAGACTTTCAAACCTTGAAGACAGGTTTGCAGCTTGTGATCATGAAAAGAAAGATCTATTAAAAATAACAAGGAACCAGGAAGTAACAATTCAACAGCTGCAAGACAACTCAAAGAAACATAACTTAAGAATTAAAGATGTTAGTGAAAAAGCAGGTGTCAAGACAAATGACATCAGGACCTTATTTACAGAAATAATTTCAGAGAACTTCCCAAGCATAGAAAAAATGACATTCAAATAAGTGAGGCATATAGAACTCCAGCTAGCCATAACCAAAACAAATCTACACCCAGACATATAATAATCAAGATCCCAGAAATTCAACTCAAGAACAGAATATTAAAAGCTGTTAGAGAAAGGAAACAGATCACCTATAAAGGAAAACCCATCAGAATCATGGCAGACTTCTCAGCACAAACCATCCAGTCAAGAAGAGGCTGGAGTGAGTATTGTGAGTCCTGAAAGAAAACAACTTCCAACCCAAACTGATGTACCCTGCAAAACCATCTTTCAAAATTAATGGAGAAATAAGATACTTCTATGACAACAACTCAAGGAATTCATGACCACCAAACCAACCCTACAAAGATTACTAACGGACATTTTAGAGAAAAAAAGGACCACGGTCTTAGGAACAATGTCAGAGGGGGACCATCAAGTGGGGCCAGTTGATTGAATGGAGAGGAAAAATAGGGAGCCAATGGCAGGAAAATAGCATGGCAGAGACAATACAGTGCAAGAGGGCCTCAAGGCACTAATAGAAAGAAAAAGAGACATAGTGGATCAGGAGACAGGATCCATTAATATGCTTTATACAAGAAACACATTTAACTAGAAAGAAAATTCATCGACTGAAAGTCAAGGGAGAGAGAACAATGCTCTAAGTGACAGGAAGCCAGAAAAAAAAGTAGGGGTAGCCTGCCCATTAATTGCAGAATGGATAAGAAAGACATGGTATTTTATGTGGTGGAAACCTACTCAGCTATAAAGGAAGATAATCTCAGGGCTCTTGTGGGTGGATGGAAACAATTTGAGATCATGCTCATGGATGAAATGGTTCAGAGTCACATGGGTGAATTTCGTGTTGTCTCCCTAGTATAACAAAGTAAGGGAGTTAGTGGGTTCCAAAATGCACAGTACATACTGGGAAAGTCAAAGGAGAGGAACTATCTAAAAAGGGAAGGAAGTGGCCACTGTTAATCTATTATCATGATTTGAAACTCATGTTGTCTTCATTGTTCTGATTGTTTGATTTTATTATACTTGATGGCATGGACAGCTATTTTAAAGACAACAAAATATATAATCGCAGCTATCGAGGATGTCTAATTATCTTGTTTAGAAACCCTATATTGTTTTTATTGTTTTGTTTTGAGTGATTTTACTGTATCCTGTGTTGTTTGATTGTAGTATGACTGAAGGTGTAGGCAACTATCCTGAAGATAACAAACATTATGGTAGTCAATGCTGTTCTACTAGTATCTTGAACTTTTGTATTGCTTACATTGTTCTGCCTTGTTTGTTTTGTTTTGTTTTTGCTGTTTTATTTTGTTGTATTTTGTTTGATTTTACTCATCCCTGATGGTATGGGCAGGTATATTGTAGGTAACAAGAGGTATTATGGTAGCCATTATCAGTTTCTTTTTACTCTGTTTAGAAGTCATGCACCATGTTCTTTGTTTTGTAGTGATTGACTACTCTGTTTTGTTTTGTTTGGTTGTGTTTTTTTTTTAAAAAAAGGCATGTTTCCAAATTGAGATGTGGGCTAGGTTATGAACAAGTATTTCACAGAGAAAGAAATTCAAATGACACAAAATGTTCAGTCTCACTGCCTTCGTTACTTTTTCTTGTTGAGGCGAAATACCCAACACGCAAAGTAAA
>RJWT010002612.1:0-40083 GCA_004365215.1 Cuniculus paca | reverse complement strand
CCCTGTGCGTTTTAGAACAGGGAGCCTGACCCGGGTATCAGTCTGAGGCCTGTTGGGACTGGGCCACACAGCAGGAGGGGAGCAAAAGGAACGCAGAGTTTCATCTGTATTTCCAGCTGCTCCCCATCACCCCATAGCATCCCTGACTGAGCTTCGCTTCCTGGTAGATTAGCAGCATCAGCAGGAGCTTCTCACAGGGGCAGGGATCCTGCTGTGTGCTGTGCATGCAAGGGATTTAGGTTGGGTGCTGCTGTGAGTCATCTCAAAACCATTCCCTTCCCCAGCTCCCAGGCTATAGAAAAACTGTCTCCTATGAAACCGGTCTCTGGTGTCAAAAAGGTTGGGGATTGCTCTTCTGCAGTTTTCATTTCCCTTAGCTTTCTTCTTAAATGCGACCATTTAAGTGAGTCCTTCCTTGTCCTTTATATAGAGAAACTAATAGTATGCCTCGAGCTTCCACAGCGCCCCTCTCTGATTTGTCTCTCTAGACTGCATATTTATTTTATATTTTGCCCACTCCTTTCACTAGAATGTAAACTTCTTGAAAGAAAGGTTGTTTGTTTTAACCTTTAATTTCCTTCAGCAATATTTATTGTTTTTAGCATACAGGTCTTGCCATATTTTGTTAAATTGATCCTTAAGTACTTAATATGGTTGATGTTTTGCACATACAAAATACATGTGTGTTCCAATTCCAGTTTGCAACTGTCTATGCCTAACATGCGGAAATAGAATGGGCATTCTCACCTTGACGTTGTATCCTTGAACTGCTCAGCTTATTTGTTTTTGGAGTTTTTTGTAGATTCCTTAGAATTTTCTACATGATCCTATTTTCTGTGAACAGTTTCTTTCTTTCTTCTCTACTTGTATCTTTTTATTGCCCTATCACACTCTGGAGAAGGACCAGCATCTAGGTGAGCAGTAGTAAGGGTGGGTGTTCTCACATTTATCCTGACCATGAGGAGGAAGCATTCGCCATTTCCATCTCATCTAATATTAGTGGTAGATCTTCTTTGTAAGAGAAGCCTTGTATCAGGATGAAAATGTTCCTATATGTTTCTGGTTCTCTCAGAGTTATTATAGTGAATGTACACTGGAGTTTTTCAAATGCTTTCTGCATTTATTAAGATGATGATGTGGTCTTGCTTTTATTTGTCTGTCTGTATGATAAATTACACTGTCTGATCTTTACTTAGTTAGTCAACCTTGGATTCCTGGAATAAGTCATATTCTGCCCTAATGTGTCACGCTTTTCATATACTGCTGTATTTCACTTATTACTATTTTGTAGAGGACTTCTTCATCCGTGTTCATGAGAAAAATTGGTGTGTGGTTTTATCTCCTGGTAATACCTCTGTTGGATTTTCATTTCAGGGTACTGCTGCTCCAACAAAGGAATTTGGGAAGTATTTCTTCTTCCACTTGTCTTTATTTTGGTCTTTTGTGTTGCTATCGCAGAATACTTGAAACCAGGTAATTCATCCAGAAGGTAAGTGTATATGGCTCACAGTTCTGGAAGCTGGGAAGTCCTAGAGCATGGAGACTCACCTGCTCAGCCTCTGGTGAGAGCCCTGTACTGATGCCCCACATGATGGCAGGGGGCATCCTGTGGAAAGGGGCAGGGAAAGCGCCCTGGCATGGGTCTCTCTTCCTCTTCTTATACAGCCACACATGCCATGATGGGGCCATAACCTCAAGATTTTATCCGATCTTAACTACTGCCATAGGCCAACTCCCAAATAGATAAACATAGGAACTGAGGATTTTCTGATACAGGAACATTGGGGGACATAGTCAAACACTAGTGTTTTATAAGTTTGTGTAGAAT
Organism: Cuniculus paca; assembly: GCA_004365215.1. Lineage (NCBI taxonomy): Eukaryota > Metazoa > Chordata > Mammalia > Rodentia > Cuniculidae > Cuniculus > Cuniculus paca. The sequence goes on along the minus strand of RJWT010002612.1, from coordinate 38,255 downwards.
GGACATTATTTTCTCCTGAAGTGCTTGGTAGAATTGATCAGTAAAGCCATCTGGGTCTTAGTTCCCTATACAGAATCGATACGTGTATAGACCTGATTATATAATATAGGGCTGTTTGGTTACTCATTTCCCAATGAGTGAACTGTGATTTGTGTGTTCCAGGACCCACACTGTGCACCCCACCCCCAGTCACTTAAGTGTTGTCCTTAGTATTGTGTCAGAATGTCGCAGGCCTATGTGAACAGTGGGTGACCCGTGTCTTTTGAGGAATGGGTGAAAGGCTGTGACTGAAAGACCCAGAAGAGGATAGAGAGAGCATCTTCAGAACCCCCTGGGTGTCCAGCCTTCATTGCACAGGATATGATAAGGAGCCCAAGCAGGACATACCGGGAGCCTCAGGAAAATAACTGTAGACCCTTAACCCTTACTTCACTTAATGATGGGCCCAAAGCTTAAGAGCCATGGTACTGTCATTTGGATGTCACTGAGAAGCTGTGGCACGTTTCCCTTAAGTGAAAAGTTGGAACTTCCTGACTTAGTCAAGGCAAGAAAACCATCCCATGTGATTTCTAAGATCTATGGTAAGAATCCATCTTTTGCCTGTGAAAGTGTGAAGGAAAATCACTCATGCTCCTTTTGCGGGCACACCTGAATCTGCAAGTAGGATGTCCACGATATGCTTCGCTGAGAGAAAGGCATTGTATGCACAGCACTGATACCTGCAGGCTCAGGCATGCCCTGGGGGTGTTGAAATTGTCCTTTGTGCTAAGTGGAAGCCATTCTGAGGGGTCCACTGTGACCCAGCTGAGCTCAGCTCTTCATTCTTTCTGCTACCAACTGAGTGACTTAGAAAAACAATCTTTTAGCATCTTGTTTTCTGATCAATAAAATGAGCAGCAAAGCATTCTGGCTATTAGGATTCCTGAGGAGATACTGTCCATGCAGCATGAAAGAAGTGACCTCTGGGGACCATTTCCCTTCTCCAACCCCTCTTTCCTGTCTGTCTACAGTTATTTTCCTAAAGCTCCGGGTGTGTCTTGCTTGGGCTCCTTCCCATATTCGGCACAGTGAAGACTGGACACCCAGGAGGTTCCGAAGACACTCCCTCCATCCTTGCCTTTCAGTCACAGCCTTTCACCCATTCCCCAAATGACACGAATCACCCACTGCTCACACTGCCTCGATGCCCTTTCCCACTCATGTCTCAAATTCCAGGACTGGGAAATGCTGTGGCTGGAGTTGATGGCCACCCTCCCTGTTCTTTCTCAGCTTGTTCTCTGGTTGAGTTTCCCTTGACTACAGAGGAGATGGTGGGCAAAGCTCTTATCTCTAGGTGGAAAGCTACCTAAGAGTAAAGCTGTGTATTAACAATAATCCTGGTGTCCCCTGCTCAGCCTTTGTGGCCAGTGCAACATCAGGGTCGAGAGACAGTATAGGTAGGGGAAACTTACAATGTACCCCCAAATGCACAGAGAGCAGGAAGTGTGGGCATACGAAATTAACCCTGGCTTTATTTCTTTTCAGATCTTTTAAAGACATAAGCATAAAACAGTCTATCCATGTACCTTAATAATAAAAAGGATAGCATATGAAATAATAATTAGAAAAATAAACAAAAAGCACTGTATTTTCTGTCCTATCCCGTAGTATGAGAAGTATAAAACTAAGAAAGAAGATGGGAAAGATGAAAGGAAGAAACCAAAAGAAAGAAACCATTAGAGATATAGAAACAAATACCAAAATAGAGAGAAAATTCGCACCATGACTTTTTAAGAAGTTTTTAAAATGTTGGGTTCTAATGCCCCCTCTTGATCCCAGGCTGAACTGGGTGTGAGTGTGGATGGGCTGCTCCAGGAAAGCCAAGAGCTAGGTCAGGAGTGAGGTCTCTCTGGGGCTGGCCAGCCCCTGGCTTATCTAAGGGCTCCGCTGCTACCAACACCAGCGAAGTTTTGCAATGTATGAGAAAATGACTTGCTGCTGCCACATCTTCCTATTTTTCAAGATTTTCCAGAAATTTCTGTTTCATATCCCTAAGAACCAGTCTTTGGCCAAAGTAAACATTTTCATGGGTGGCCCATGCTGCTCTTTCTGCCACCTGATGATACACAGACAAGGTTCTTCCCATGGTGGTTTGTGAAATCCAGACAGGGCAGGGATTGCCTGTGCCCATGCTGACTGGCATCAGCCTCACCATCTGCTGTCACTGTCACAGTCACAGTTGTTGGTTGCACACAGGCATTTATGTGCAGGGAGCTCAGGACAGCAAGGGCTGGCATTCAGCAGGCCCATGTCCTCCAGGGCTGGCCTGTCCCCAGATGTGCAAGCCTCCTGCACAGTCATGACCTAGGCTCTGAGACAGAAAGGGAACAACACTATACCATGAGCGGCAGAGAGAGGGGTCAGGTATGGGGCGCTTGGTGGAAACTAACTAAACGTAATAGAAGGAGGAAAGCAATGATGTGATGGATGAAGTTTGGGGAAAGAAAGTGCTCAAAAGGAAAGAACAACTGGGATAGGGGAAAGGAGAAAAGGAAGAAAGGAGAAGATTATATGTATACAGGTATACATATATAACTATGTATATATATGTATGCAAATTAGATAAGTATACTACCAATCTCTGTTAGTTCATCAGAAAGAACAGTTTGTGCTGTCACTCTTTGATTGTTTGATCTTTTTTTATGCCTAGATCTTGTAACCTGAACAACTACCTCTTAAGATAACAATATGCAACATATGAACTAGTGGTAATTTCCTACTATTTTTTTTTGAAATTCTGTATCATTTCCAACCCTTTTCTGTTTTGCATGTTAAAATAATAATAATTAAAAAAAAAAGCCCGGGGGACCACAAGTTCGATCACAACAGATCCTGATGTGCTCTGTGGTCAGGCAGGCAGACTGCTGGTTCCTTTCGGTGTTGGAATAGGTCTCAGAACAGTGGCCTGACGATGCCCTCTCTACGAGGAGTCTGAATTAATTAATATTTAGAGACTCAGATAAAAATTCAAATTCTATGTCTGATGATTATATTAAAATCAAGGGCAAATATAAACTCCCAAAACAAAAATGCTTTTTATTTAAATTTTTATCTAGCAATTAAAACAAGTAATTACCACAAGTAAATTAGTAATTAAAGCAAGACATAAAAAGTGAGAAAAACTTGACCTAAGCAGAACAACAGAATGGCTTTTTTTTTTTAATGGATGTATTTTCTCTTCTAACCATAGTATTTTCAAGAATTGCTCCTACCTGTTTATGACTGGAAAAAACCTAGTTCTTTGGAACATGAGGCTTTATTTTTAAGAATCTGATTAAAACTATTGAATACATGGCACTGAAACAGTAATTATGGAAATCATCATACTAGAAAGTAATATGTGAAATTTTACCGCCCAATAAGATTTTCATAGTTGCCATTCATTCTCAACTTTTTCAGTACACACAAGTGATGGCTGTGGTTGTTAACTGAAGGGTACTGTACTCTCTTGCTTGTTGAATATGATGTCATAAATACCCTTCATATTTCTAGAGGCTTCATAGTTATTATTTTATGACTATATCATGTTTCATTTATATTTGTTTACTCATTTCACGTTCCTACTTTCAGGTATTTCACTATCACAAACAGTGCTGCAACACTGTGGTTTTTAGATACTTGTGACAAATTCTCTGGGGTGACTCAAAACGCATGACTACTTTTTACTGTCCTTGAAATGAATTTCCAAGTTGCCATCTAAACACCTGGCACAATTTAAGGGTACAATGAATGACTTATCAATCTTTGTTCCCACTTCCTGTCCCCAGTGGTATATCAGTAGAGAATATATAAAGTGTGATCGACACACAGACCAATACAGGGATTTATTAGAAAATAGCCCGGGTAGATCGGCAGCACTGTAAGTGGAGGTTAAGCCAGAGCTTTGTCTGTGGATATTCTGAGTTTGCTCATATGAGAAGAGCTTGAATAGTGACATAATCTCCAAAGACAGTTCCAGCTTTAAGTATCTAACTTTCAGGCAGAAGCTAAACACTTCTAAGGCTCTATTATGTTTTAGAAGAATTGGAGAAATGAATCACATGAGAATTACAGTCTCTATGAAATCTATTTAATTAAATTCAGCAAAATGTATCATGCTAGTTTTAAGTACAATTCTAGAAAAAAAGGGAAGAAGGAAAGGAGGAAGGAAAGAGGAGAAAGTCAGTTTTCTACTCAGTCAGGAAGGATTCATGAGATTTTTCAGGAATGAGGTGACCACTGGCCAAAAGCCCGAAGACCCACTTTGGATACATGAGATCTATTTGCAGTGGCTCACCATTTCTATGCTATGTACTATAACAAAAACTTTCTTATAATTTGTGAATCTATTGACAAAAGACTTATTAGGAGAATGAAAATGAGTTTCACAGTTAAATTATTTAAAAATAAGACTAAAATGTAATGTCCAGAATTCCTGGGACACCAAATATGTACTTCAAGTGAAAGTTAGTGTTGGTTTAGTTTTTTCTTAAACTGATTTTAGAAATCTGAAAGTACCTCTTACTGTAATTACCAGCTTTTAACAACCCTGCACTACCCCGGAGGACAGCCTAGAGCCAACCTCCAGTGGGAAGGAGATTCTGCTGCCTGAACACTCAGGACTGCCTGGATTCTGCTACCTGCTATCTGCTACTGCTGCCTGGACTCTCAGGGCTGTCCAGATTCTGCTATCTCCTACTGCTGCCTGAAGAGTGTTCTACTCTAGGGACTTGACCCTCTTCCTAGGTCTTCCAGCTTGGCACTACCTGTCCTGCCTGAGCCTAGCCTGGCTCCACTGTCTAGCATAACACATGGTGGATGCTTGATCTTCCACATGTGACCTGTAATCTCTCATTTATCCCTTCACACCCCAGGGAAGGTAGGAGAGGGGACCACAGAGCTTGCATGACTGGTCTGGTCCTGTGGCTGCAAAGCAGAATGATCCACTGGGGAGAACCTTGGTGTTATGGCCCTGTGAACCCCTCTCTCTCACTTGGCTGCTTCCAGAAAACCACTCACCTCTGTCACTTTGTTAGCTTTCACTATTTATTTGTGAAATACACGGAACACCTACTGTGTGAGGGTCAAAGTCAAAGGCAGAGCTCTGCTTCCCAGCACTGCAGCAACCAGATGGCCCTGAAGGCGATATGCCTGTGACCTGGGGCCACAAACTCTTCTTCCTACTCTGAAGAAATCTAAAGGAGTACTTTGAAAACTTTTTGAAATGGAAAATGGTCTAGGACATTTTGATAAATGTTTTCTAAGCCTTCATTATTATATGCCATCAATTGTTGCTGGGGATCAGAAGTTGATGCCCTCAAATGTGCTGCTTTGGATTTTAGACTCAGTCCCTGGGAGCCGGAAATGCAAGGGGAGGCTTTCATTGAAATTCTCTACCTAAGGAGGAGCTCTGCTATAGAGGAACCCGACTGCTTTGAGATCTTCTCACTGGAATCCCAGAGCAGGGGTGGCAAACCTATGGTACACGTACCACAGCAGGCTGTTCATATCATTGAGTGCTCTAAAATGTTCACCATCACTGGGCCAGAACAATTTTGTCCCATGGCATTGTCTTTTTCAGATTCACTTATTCCCCTAAAAAATCACTTACTACCCCAGTGAAATTGCCTACACCTTCCATTTCCTTCACCTTGGAAAGAGAATATTTAAGTTTCAACTCTCTGGCCCTTCTTTGAGTTTCACATTCTGTGTGACTCCTGTGCACACATGCATGTTACATAAATCTGTTTTGCTTATGCTTATGCTAACGTGTCTCCTGCCAATTCACTTCAGTAGACCCAAATATTGAGCCTTCAAAGGGGGAATCTATGCTTCCTTAACGCTATGCTATTAAATAAAGATCTGAAGGTAGCTCATTTTCGAAAATAAAAATAAAACTATGCCGAAAGGTATGAGCCATGATGTTATCACCACAGAATGTTAAATGTATGCCTACACGTGAACTTATCATGCAGTGAGTTTAAATATTTCAGAATTTCCCCCACCTGGAGGCATAGCAAAGGCCAACTGAGTTTAAACTTGGAGCCCAGAGTCACTGCTTAGGTACAGCCAGGTGTGACAGTGTAAGCACAGCACTTGGTCCCGAGTTTGCATTTGCACCATCTGTAACCGCACTGGCCCAGGCTGTCTGTACTTCTTTGCATATCCATAATCCAACCCTCCTGGAACGAGTCAACCACCATGGTCAAAGATCCAGAAGAAGCTGGAGGCCGGTGGGCTGGGCGCACAAGTGTGACCTCTATGCCAACAGTTTGTTTTATTGACTGGGGAAAGAGGAGCTTAGTAAGACCGCTGACCTTAGAATGTGTGGCTTCTTTTCCATTTCTCTGTCTGTTTCAAGTTGTTTCCTAGATCTGCTTGATAATCCCAGCTGGCCTTATTGGGACTTAGGCTACCTTCATCATTAAAACACACGCCAGGTTCCTGTCATTCAAATGAGAAAAGGCCACTGGCTGTCACCCTAAGACAAGACAACAGAAAGTGGGGGAGACCACTCTATGATCCCTGTTTCTCCAGGCCCCTGCAGCTGGAGATGGTACTATGAACTGGGTGTTTCTGCAAGCCTGCCTCCTTCTTCACACCTGCCTCCTCGTCACAGGTACCCAGATATCCCACTACGGATCTCACAGAAGACCCGTTTTCTAGGCTTGTGGAGAAACTAGCTTTAACTTGGAGATGGAACAATTGAAGCACAAACATTATAAATGGCCAACTGGTTCAGTGGAAACGAAATCTCAAGCTTTTGAATTCTAAATTACGATATAGGCCCCGAATAACACCTAGTCTGCTTTTCATTATTGAAGCCTGTTGGTAGGAGCCTTTCAGTGCAGTGTTTGAGGGAATTATTACAAATCAATCAGGTTGTACCTACTGAGTATCCAATAAATGTTTGTAAAGTGAGCACATAAATGACACTTCAAGGCAAAAAAGACTGCAGTAGAAGCCAGTTAATGTGTGAGATGAGGATTTTACTGTGGTGGTTTTTGAAGTTGCCTTATGATTTGGTTAAAACAACTTCAGTTAAATTATAAGATCAGTCACAAACTATCGATTTCAGAAGGAGAAGACTTCATATTCTGGGCTTCATTACTAAATACTGTTGTGTGTCCAGCATCCTGCTGGACTAAACCCATATCCTCCCAGGAAACTCCAGGAAGATTCTGACACTAATATGTACTTGCCCTTAGCAACAGGCAGATCATTGTCTCCTCTCCATGTTTCCATGAATATTAGAAAACCACTTCTGCAACTGTAGTATTTTTAAGTGGGTCAAACCAGATTGTCTTTTTTTTTCTTCTTGTACTGCGAATCAAACTCAGGACCTTGTGTCTGCCAAGCAGGCACTGTGCCACTGAGCTATATCCCTGGCCCAAACCAGATTTTCTTAAGGGAGTAATTCTACCATTGGTCATTTTGTAGGCCAAAATGCAGGTACAGTTAAGTCTCTCCGGGTCTTGTCTTATGGAATATGATTTAATTCAAAAAAGTGATCATTGGGAGCGTGCTATCAACCAAGGCCTTCCTAGTACCAGCAGGTTACTCACATGACAGGGTCCATGTAGTACTAAACCTCAATACCCAACCCCTTAAAGAAAAGATATCTTTATAGCAAAAGAAAAGGAAATGAAATACAACTAGCCAGTTAAACGTTCTTTAGGAAGGAAAAAAAGGAAGAGCAAGCTTTTTATGGATCGGCAGATGGGATGACCCAAAGACAAAGTCCCTCCTTTCCAAAGATGGAGATCCTGGCTTAGCCACCAGAGACCTGTGGGACACAGAGGTTTATCTGCTGATGGGGCTCAGGACTCTCATCCGTAACAGCAGGGAACTGAGTACTTCTTCCTATGTCTAATCCCAGAACGTAGGAATCTAAGCTTTCTATGTGTCTGAATCACATCAGAGCCATTTTACAATTGTTATTATTTGGAATTCCAAGTCTGCTCCAGTTCTTTTTTTTTTTTTTTAAACTAGATTTAGTTTCTTCCTTTGAACTCCCCAGTGTGTCAGACAAGAAAATGATCAACTCCCTAGAGTTGGACATTTATTTTTCTCCTAATACTGTTCAGGAACATACTGTGAACCAAGAAAGTTAATTCTCTTTAAATTGGTTTTGGTACAGAGCTTCAGTCAGTGCTACCAATATCTTTATACATGAGCCCACAATCTTAATGTCATTTAAATCCCAGAGTAAATAAGTTTTCCCTGATGATAAAATAGTGGTATCAGCTTGACTCTGTTCTTGTTTTAAAACATCAACATCACTTAATATATCTGGGCACAGTCACTGTGTCTAAGTTAATAATTCCTGTGCATAGGAGTTTTTTTTATTTTGAAATAAGATTGAGAAAGTTCTCTTAAAGTATTCTGCAGGTATTATTGGAATTGTTCTGTAAATGTGTAAAAGCCTCAGGACTTTATCTTTCAATTACATATGATATGCAACACTTGTTTCCAACACCTGCAGAGAAATTCCAGGACTCAGAAAGAAACAGTGCTTTCATCTTATTAAATTAGTGTGGTTTCAATTTCACATTATCTTCAGTAGCTCAGCTCATAGTATTACAAGTTTATTGCTTCTCCTTGTCTATACTAAAAGTCGAAACCTAAAGTCATTTTCTGCTTTATTGACTTGCAGGAGAAAAAACCCTGAAATTATCCTGGTCATTAGAGAGAGTACTTACAATTTTTTTGCCTTCTATTAACACTTCGGAAAAATTGGTCTCGACATCTCTCAGTACCACAGATCCATTCCGTTCTCTGTAGATGAATTCTTTATCTACAAAAGAGGAAATTAAAAAAACAAAACAGGAACTGTCAAGGAACTCAGCTTGACTTTTGAAGGACACCTGTATAGCATGTATCAAAGGGTTCTATAAAAAAGAGCCGTGGCTTTTTATCCAAGGGTCCTTTAAAGACAGTGAATACATCTCTGCATCCTGCGGTCTCATGGACTGCTTCTGTCTGGTCCTCACTGTTCCACACCTGACAGAACACACAGTTTGGACATGCACGAACCTTTGGATATTGTGGGAATTTCTTGGGTGGGACATACGGGGTGGATACTCAGAGAAGGTGAGGAAATGAGCTGCTATAAGGTGCAAGGTGGTTGGGAGGGAAGGGGCCCCTGTCCTGCATCTGACATGTGGGGATGGGTCCATGTGTCACCCAAGCAGGAGGCAACCCCCAAACCTGCAGCACCAGCTCTCGTCTTGTCCACACAGACTTCTGGCTACTCTCCGATGATGCAGCAATAATCTACCCATCGTGTCCTTAGAGACCCCAGTCTTTTGTATATTACCATTCAACGGTTCAATTATTCCATTGGAAAATCAATAAATCATACACTCAGTAGCATGCAAATGAAAGGGTACTGTTTCTGCAAGCAAGATTGTTGGTGGGAAGGCAGGCCTGCCATGAGAATAAGCAAAACACATCTGTCCAAGAAAAGGTGATGACATTTGGATGGCAAAGTTGTTTCACACTAACTAGGTGATGACTGAAAGACATTGTACAGACTAGATTCACTCAAAGCAAAGTTATAAGTCAAGAATACCTGGATTTTATGGGGAAAGCTAAAGCTTATTCATAGAGGAAGATTTTAACCATTTTCATGGTTCTGAGTTAATCCATTTTAGGCATTAATGTTGATTATATGCAAAAGTTTAGTGCTAAAGTTAGCAAGAGACATTCAGAGGAAATCCTTTTTTTTTTTTTTTTTTGGTAATACTTTCATATACTGTCTTGGTTACTTTTTTCTCGTTGCTGGGACAAAATACCTGACGCCCAAAGTGAAGAAAGGAGAGGTTTATTTCTTACAGTTTTGGGGCTTTTAGTCCATGCTTAGCTGGCTCCAAGGTGGGGTGGGGTGGCTGAGGCGCTGCCGTTCATGGCGGCTGCAAGCGGCAAGAGCAAACCGAGCCAAAGAAGGAGAACCCGCCCCCATTTCGATCTTACATTGTATGTCGGCTCCACCCCTGGGCGGGTGCAGAACTCACACCGCCAATCCCAGCACTAGACAAGCAGTCAATCACAAACGCTAGATTCAGCTGCTTCCGTGACTACATGAGGATTGGGGGGCCATCTATATACAAACCGTAACATGTACCAATCAAATAAATCATGTTTTTCTTTTCTTGCCTTTTTGCAAACAGCCAAGGCATTTAAGCATTTTGGTGAAGTGAATTTTATGCTCCAAATTTTAAAATTTCTTTTTGGGAAAGCACTTGAAAGTTGGTTTATCAGTCCCAGAGGAAAGTTGTAGAAAAAGGCTATGATTTAATTCAATTACCACTCTATCTCCATTTGTTTACTAGCTTTTACACTGAACAAATTTCAAAAAATCAAATTCTTGTAAGGGGATGAAGATTTACTACCACCAATTCCTCTAAGAAGACCTAGGTTTTGCTTTAAACCACCCTTCATGGTATGAATTACCCTAGAATAACACTTTTAATAAATGGTTTTATAATATTTGATGCACATACAATATGTTTGTTAGAAAGTGAAATCAATAAAACAATTTAAACATTAGAAAACAAGGTTTCTGCTCTGTATTTCATTTTTCTCTTCCATCCTGTGTACTCCCTTTCTTGAATTTTCATCCCGAAATTTTCTTATGTATCCTTAAATAGTGTGTTAGTCTCATTTGCAGTGTGTGTGTGTGTGTGTGTGTGTGTGTGTCTGTGCCTGTGTGTGGTGCTGGGATGGAACCCCAAGGCTCATGCATCCTAGACAACTGGTCTACCACTGAGCTATACCCCAGCCCTAGTTTTGTTTGAATTTGAGCTTAATGGCCAGTGGTGTTCAGTAATTCCTATGATGTTTCCAAGATTAACTTCTATGGTACTGAGCTCTCAGTTTTCACAGGCATACCCTATTCTAGTGTATATATGTTGCAGTGGACACCAGTCATTGCTAGTTTTGTTATTATTATTATAAATGCTTCTACCATGAATGTTTTTTTCCACATCGGTTAATCTAAATGTGCAAGTCTTTTCCTCACATGTGTGTACAGGACTGGAAGTGCTGGGTCCTGGGTTGCACGAACACTTAACAGCTACAGGGGTTTCACTGATTGCAATGGTGAACATTTCTCAGAATTCATATCCTCTGCAAAAGTAGACATGTCACTTTTTTCAATTTATTCCAATATAATGGGTGAAAAATGGTATCTTTCCAATTCAAATTTATATCATCTTATCATTAATGACTTTGAGTCTTTTTTTTTCTCCTGTCATGTATTTATTTGTTGAAACCAGGTCATTCATCTTATAAAATTTTTCCATGCTCTAGATTCAGGTAGTTATTTCCTTGTGGTGTTATTTATTTTAATTAGTATTAGTACATGTGTGTACTAGCTAATGGTTACATCAACTGATTTTCAGTCTTATATGCTTATCTATCATTTTTATTTCTTATTTTGTAAGATTCTTGGCTTAGTTTTTTGTCTGTTTTTTCCTGTTAGACTGTTTTTATTCTTACTGATGCTTAGGGATTTTTTAAACGTTCTTGATGAAATTTTTATTAGTTTTATGTGCTGAAGGTGCCTTTTCTTAGTTGAAGTTTTCATTTGCTTTATATAATGTTTTATGTAGTCCAGATCTTTAAATCTTTTATTGCTAATGTTTGATGTGCCCCATTTGAGAAATCTCTTCCTCTCACAAGATCACATAAATAGTCTCCTGTATTTTTTTCTGAAACATTTTTGGTTTTCCTTTTCAAAAACAAGGTTTTAGTTCACTGGGAAATGACTTGTAATTATGGTATGAGGCAAAGATCTAATTTCATCATTTCTGTGTGCAACTCTTTATCCCAAGACAATCTGAGAGAAGCTCATTACTCTGTCAGTAATCAACAATGTAGCCAAAAGGTTTCATCGTTTGCATTTATGGGATCTTATGGGGCCTTTTACATGGGTGCGGACGAATGGGCTTGTCTTGTTCAGTACCACACTGTGCAATTAATATATTTTATAATAGGTCTTGATATCTGGAAGACTTCTCTGTCTTGGAAAAGGCTTGTCATTCTTTGGAATTTTGCTGTTCTTCATATATGTTAGATTCAGCCAAAGTTCAAGAGAATTCTAGGAAATCAAATCGACTAAGAGGATATTAAATGAAGAGGTTATTTTGGATTAAATTTGACATTTCTCCAACATTGAGTGTTCCTTTTGTGGAGTTGGTCTACCTTTTTATTCATTTATTTATTCAGGAAATAAATTCTTATGTTTTTACATTAAAAAAGCTACACAATCCATCAGCTATCTAGGAATTAATGTAACAAAAGGCATGAAAGACTTATCTATTCATGGCTATACATAATCCACTCCACCCATGGTCCCAGGAAGCAATGAGGGAAATTCTGTAACTTGGCTGACCTAGTCTTCTGAAATAACTGCAGAAAAGAGAGGAAACTTAACAGAAGAAATTTAACAGAAGAAACATTAATAGAAACTTAACAGACAAGATGAAGTATAATAGTGATTTTTTTTTATTGGCCATAGAAGCTGTAGTATTTTGAGAATGAATGAGGAAATGTGAATATGGCTTAGCAATTCAGTATTTGAGAGTAGAGTTTTTGGTATATATAATAATGTTCTTCATATAAAGAATTAAAACAAAAATCAGGCCCACCAAATTCGAAGACCCAATTCAAAAATGGGCATCTGAGACGAATACACACTTCCCAGATGAAGAAATACAAATGGCGAATAAATATATGAAAAAATGTTCACCATCACGGGGCATTCGAGAGATGCAAATAAAACGCTGAGATTCCATCTCACCCCAGAAGGAATGACTACCATCAAAAAAATCATCCAATAGAAAATGCTGGTGGGGCTGTGGGGAAAAAGGAACCCTTCTCCACTGTTGGTGGGAGTGTAGGCTGGTGCAACCACTGTGGAAATCAGTGTGGAGATTCCCCAAAAAACTAGGATTAGAGGTCCCAGTAGACACAGCTATTCCCCTTCTGGGAATCTTCTCGGAAGAATTGAAAATATCATGCCACAGAGATGTATGTGCACCCATGTTTATAGTAGCACAATTTGTAATGGCCAAATTTCGGAAACAACCCAAATGCCCATCAAGTGAGGAATGGATGAAAAAAAGATGCGGTATTTTTATACAATGGAGTACTACCCAACTATGAAGAAGGAGGCTTTTATATGTAAATGGATCTGACTAGAAACCATATTCATAAGTGCAATGAACCAGACTTGTACGTGTAAAACTAGTGTCTCACTAGTGAAAGAAACTCAAAGAGTAAATAAGGTTCAAAATAGATATTGTGAAAGGGAAAGTGCTCAAAAGGAAAAAAAAACAACTGGGATGGGGGAAAGGACAAAAGAAAGAAGGGAAAAAATATGTATATATACACACACACAAAATAGCTAAGATAATTGTACTACTCATTCTATTAGTTCATTGAAAGGAACAGTTAGCACTTATATTGTTTGATCAATTTTGTATGCCCATATCTGGTAATCTGAGCAACTATTTTGAAGACAACAATTGTTAATATCCTATCATCTTGTTTTGAAATTATGTATCCTTTTTATTTTTTTATTCTCTTTAAAATAAAAAGAATAATGTTCTCATAGCGTATGGGAGGACATACTTTGGAGACATATACTTTAGTATTCAGAGATGAAAGAAATTAGTATAATTTACATTTAAATATGTTTAGCAAAAAAACAATGGGGAAGCACAGTGATAAAGGCATTGAAATCCACTGGTATTGGTAAAATGCATGGTATTCATCATACTGGTAAAGCAGGGGCTTCTTGTACTGCCCTTTCTATTTTTCTGTAACTTTTTTTATAAAAAAGGAAGAAAAAACTAAAATGACCCTAATTTCCAAGAGTGTGAGACAGGGAAGGGTGGATGGAAGAACTCTGGGCACAGACGTGGTCTGTGAGGGGTGACCACTTAGATCCCCAAGAACTTCTCCCCAGGTTAGGCAGGATAGAATTGCACAAGGACAGTTGGAGAGAGTTTGAGTGAGATGGAATCTGGAAAGGCTATTGTAGGAAGGGTGCTGTGAGGCAGAAAGCAGAGCATGAGCAGAGACACAGGTAACCAGCCTACTGCTCAGTGAAACCTCAATAGGGAACCGCAGATCCTAAGGTGGGTGGACTGTGACTGTAGGGGGTGGGGTGCAGGGATTTCCAGAGCACCTGTGGGAGGTCTGGGGTAGGGGTACAGTTTGTAGCATGGTTCAGCACCAAGAAGACACTATAAAAAATTTAAAAAAATAATTTTTGTGTGTGTTTTCTTGATGGTTTACATGACAAACTTGTCAGAGGGAGGCAATATTGGCTCAGGAGATGTAGTGTTCTGTTGTGTCATAGCAGTGAATTTAGCTGGGTGTGGTGATGCCATGTTTGTAATCCCAGTACTCAGGGAGGCTGAGGTAGGACTCAAGTGTTTGAATTCAGCCTGGGCAACTTAGCAATTTAGGGAGATCCTGTCTCAAAGTAAAAACTAAAAAAGGGCCAGGGATGTGGCTCAGCGTTAAGGCCCTAGGTTCAATCCCCAGCTCTGTTTAAAAAAAGAAAAAGCAGTAAGCTTTTCTAGTTAGAGTTCTCAGTTTCTGAGTACAGAATGCACGGAGCCCAGGTGGAGCAGCAGGACACCAGGAGACCCAACCCACACGACCCTGGGCACAGACGTGGGCTGGTGGGGCCACATGGGATTCGTGTAACCTGTGGACTTCAGGTTACAATGCCAGATGCCAGCATCTACTGCCCCACCCCGGGTAACTACGCAGCAGTGCCCTCAAACTCGTCCTGGTTTCTGCTTGGAAGTAACTGATGTTTGTGGCTGTAAATTTCACTTAATTGTCATCATAAGACCTGAGGCTACCTTAGGTTGTTTGAGATGAATGCACTGCAGAAGAACTTTTAAAAACTTTTAAGTTTCCATTCTTCTCATGAAGGACGATTTTTCTGCATCTCGACAGAGTCGTGATTGCTTTTAGAGAGAGCACAACAGGATTCCTCGCGGAGCAGTTCCCTCTAACTCTAGAAATCAGATACCACACACATATAGGGTGGAAGAAAAAAAGATGCACCTGGAACTAGGATTTGCTTTTGTGATTACTTTTCATCTGAACCTACCATAAAAGAAATGTAGAGGAGAACAGACTTTCAGATGTCTAGATGGGTGAAGAGAAAGAAAAGATCAGCAAAGAATAAATGTTCTCAAACATTTATCCAAAGAATAAATATTGTATCCTTAAAAGTGTGTATCACCAGAGCCCTTTCCTAGCAACAAAGCAAAATACTTTGCTGATAACACATTTTTAAGAATATTTATGATTCCTTTTCATAAAAATCTAAGATTCCCTGCAGGGTTGATAAAGTGATTACAGTAGAATGGTTCGATTTTTCAGTAAATCTCACTTCAGTTGAATAGTAAGTATTATGGAAGAGATCAAAAGATTTGAAAGACTTTGAAGTATGTGAAAACAGATCATTGTCTGTCTCCTAAGCACAGTATGATAAATCTTGTAGTACGGGTTTTGGGGTCGTGGTGGTATATGTGTCCGCTCCTGTCCAGGTCTCTAGCTCTCCAGTGACTGTTTCCTGGAAGAAACTGAGAGCAATGTAGAGGATCTTACACACCCCGCCCAGCCCCATTTAAAAGGCTGATTCCACAGCAAATTGATTTCAACACGCTAATTGCCCATATGTGTGCCTAATTTTTTCTTCTACTGAGCTCATTAATTCATGAACTAAATGAAATCTTTAACATGTTTATTTTATATTAATAAGTCTCATGAATTTTATCCCTTAAAATTCTTCTCTAATTAAAATATAGTATGTGTAAGAAATGGGTGGAATTTCACAGAGGAGCCATGAAAAAAAAAATCATGAAATCACTCAGAAAGTAACTTGGGTTACTAGTTTGTTTCAAAATTAACCAATTTACAGATCACTCATGTGGTCATACAGAATACCAAATGTAATCACAATCAGTTGTTCTTCAGAAGTCATGACCCATAAGAGGGTCCATGAAACATGGTCCAATGTCATTTTATTAGGATTCAGTAACTACATTTTCAAAAGGTTACTGAATTATGGAAGAGATCAAAAGATTTGAAAGACTTTGAAGTATGTGAAAACAGATCATTGTCTGTCTCCTAAGCACAGTATGATAAATCTTGTAGTACGGGTTCAGTAACCACATTTTCAAGGGGTAATATGGGCCTGAGGGCTGCCACCTTAAGTAAGATGTTGGGGCACAGTTGACGCCGAGCTCTGGACACACTGATCCCCAGGGAGTCTGAGATGGATGCTGTTTTGTCCCACAAATGTAGAAGGTACACCTTTGTCAATAGCCCAGTTGTCAGTATCATCATATGAAGGTAGCAGATGATTGCAGGAAAAAACAAAACAAAACAAACAAACAAACAAAAAAACCCCTAAGTTTGTTTTTCTTCTTTTTGCAGCTCTGAAGATTGAGCCCAAACGTATCGACCCTAAATAATGATCATGGGACAAATTAGCAAATTAATGTACCTAATTTAATGACCACATTTCTGTCCTGTATCTATGTTTCCAGTAAGACAAATCATCTTCTAGAAAAGCCTAATGGTGGAGGACTGGAGGAGAGACTTGGCAGGAGGGTATCATTCAGAGAAACTGGTGAAAAGTACCAGGGCTGGGAGACAATTTGTTGGAATCAATGTGTGCAGAGCTTACTAGGAATCTGGAAATTTGGCTTGTATTTTAGGCTCTGTATAGACTGGCTGTGATACTCCTGTGCAATAAAATTTCTACAACAGTATCCTTAACAGGGCAGAGGATATTTCCCTCTTCTTTTTTCATATGCTAGCAGGAATGCTGTTGTGATGGCTGGAACAAGAACAACCACCCTGGACTGTTAGGTGATCTTAGACAAGGAACATAGAAGGAAAACTGACAGAACATTGATCCTACCTCCTGGCTTTTATGTGAGAGAGAAATAACTGTGACAGGCAAATTTCTATCTTGCTTACACTGGCACTATTTTTATTCTTCTGCTGCTAAGAGTTGAGTGAATCCTCATCAAGATATATGATCCTACCTGGACTCTAATTTCTGGCTTTGGAGTCAGGGGAATTTGGTTGTAATCTTGTCATTGTCAGTGTTTATTAAAACAGGATCCTGGGTTTCTCAGTCTTGCATTTTCTTAAGAAAATACCTGAACTTTCTGGAAGGGTTACTGGGCTGGTTCATTGAGATTAACCATCTTGGGGTATTGTAAAAGGAGAAAGAAGAGGAGGGGGAGGAGGAGGGAAGAAGGAGGAAGAGAAAGAAGAGGGGAGCGAGAATATTTTGTATGAATATAGGGTGCTTGTTGATGTGTCTCCAGCCTCAAAGCCCTGGACTGTGTAGGGGTCACAGTGTGTGGGGTCTTTCAGAGGGGGCTGGCATGTGTCTCGCATACAAGATGGCAAAGGCAGAGCTCCACCAGGGTGCATGACTGTCTGCATCTGTCTGCTTTAGGCAGAGTCTGAATCTGAATTTGACTGGTGTGGGTGCTGTGTTAGGATCACCACTGAGCTCCCATCTACTCAGCTCCAGCTCCTGGAGGGCTGAAAGGTAGCCAGAAGTATCCTGAGTGTAAAACACTTCTGTCTGTGGCTCTGGTTTGGGGCCATGCCACTTCTCCTGGCTCTGAAGCAGGGGGCTGTGCTGAATTATTAATGTCCAGCCACTGGAAGCCAGAACTGACCTTCCAAAAGGCATTGGAAGATCAGGCCCTGGCTCTAACTCCAGATGGGTTGTGTACCTGCCACACAAGAGTTCGTATGGTGTCATAGTTATTGCAAGCAAGGAAGTCCTCACCATTATTTCGTAGGCAAGAGTGAGTGCTTGTCTGGTGTGGATCCTTACCTGGAAGTTCTAGAACATTTCCACCTTTCCTACTCATTCCTTGTGCAAGTGTAGACATGTTCCCTGTCTTTTGTGTGCCTTGATCTTCCCATGTGAAAACAGGGTTCTAAATAAAATCTATTCTATATGACACAAAGACAATGTCAACTCTTACTGCTGCTCAGTGTCACGTGTCGACAGCTGCCCTGGTCCACAGAGGACAGCAGGGATAACTCCCAGTCCTTGGGAGCATGGAAATCCGAGGACTTCGCAGTATGCCATCCCTGCAGCTCCCTGATGCAACTGAAACCTGAAGACCAAGCACTGTAGCAGTCTTCCCCTTCATTTGTTCCTAAGAAGGGTGTGACATTTGTCATCTATGGCAGGCCACTTGGCAAAGCTGTCACCTAGATGTGGAATAAGCATGGCCCCCCAAGTGTGGCCTGGTTTGGGTGCTGCTCAGGAAGAACTGGGGGGTGGTAGCAGGAACACGTCTAGCTTTACCCAAACCTCTGGGCTGAAAACTCACTCAGATGTGTGTGAAACAAGTTGGTGACTCCATTTGAATCGGCAGTACTGTGACTAACAATTATACTCCATGCAAGCCATTGAGAAAGTTCTAATTTAAGCAACAACAATTCAGCTCTCAAAAAAAGAGCAAATTGATTTGCATTGCAGTGTAACATACACACAATAAGGCTCTGGTAATCTGGGGGTTCTATTATTGTAGCCATCCAGAAAATCAATGCAAGGCATTTCAGGTCTCCCACAGAAAGAGACACTGCCTTTACAAAAGAGCAGTAGCATTGGTTGTTGTGGTGCATACCTCTGTCAGAGGCAGTGGCGATCCTGGGGCAGTAATGGTCCCGTCCTGTCAGCTGACTGGCACATTGGCACCGGCTTTCTGAACAGCAGAGCCTCTGGCTAAATGTAGCTGAAGGTTGTAACATGCAGCAGAATCTGTTTACTCTATTAGCACATAGTTTAAGTGCTTGAGTTCGGTTGGCTTCCTTTTCTTCCATTTGCTTTTGCATTTGCTTTCCTACATAAGACTGTGGGCATGTGTGCCTGTACCTTCACATGCTAAAACAGATTGGTCAGTGGCCACCTGGGTGTATTTAAAAGGCAAACCACTCCTTTCCTACATCCCATGCCACAGAATTACAAGGTGAAATTTCCTCCTCCAAACAATATCTTAATGGGAAAATATTGGGAAGATATTATCTATTCCATGGAGAGAAATACGGTCACTCGGATCAGTGTTAGTAACTCTCCTCTCAGTATGTGCACACCAATTTCAGTGATGCTGAAACATCTGACTTATGAACAGCATGCTGACCTGCACAATGCTGCTCCAGGTTTGCTCTCTCGATTCAGTTCGTCACTAACTGTTATCAAAATCACTACCTGGGCGCACACTTACCTTGTCCCATGTGCAGGAGGTCTCCTAGATCTCCTGTCCCCAGTGGGATGGCTGGACTGATCATCCCCAGACTCTGATGACTGCTAGACATGGGACATCTTGGGTTTCCCTTTTAGTTGAATCCACCATGATTCTAATTTGGACCACCAAGGAAATTGCTCTTCTGGGCTCCTCCAACACCTTCTCCACAGTCCCCCAGCCCTGGGATTGCTTTGCTTTTCCCAGGACACTTGCCCCAGGCGCCATTCTCCCTTGAAGGGAGAGCTTGTGCAACACATTGGTCACGAATATTCCCAAAGAAAAGTGTAAGCAACACCAGGAAATTCGAGATGTCCACAAGAGTTTGTCATTGCCAGGGAAGACGATTTTATCCCCCTTTTTATGACACATGATTTCTCTTTTGAGATGTGTGATTTGAGACTTCATTTGTGGGACAGAGTGACAGACACCGAGGGTCTGATGCTGCTCAGCCCCTCACCACCTTCACCACCACAGGTTTCTTCTTCCACAAAAGCAAATAATTCACAGTGATTTCACTGAGGATCCAATCACTGCTCTTAACTCACGATGCCGCTTTCTTAACTCGGGAGCAACGAGCTTTACTACTCAAAGGTTTGAAGTTGCGTCATTACACGTGGAGCCACCAAGCAGAAAGAAAAAAAAACTGCAGCATTAGCAATGCAACCAATATGAAGAGCAACACTACAGCACGCTGTAAAGCACTTTGTGCAACATTACACAGAGGAGGACGTGGGACACCTGCTCACCAGGAACAGAGAAAATCATTTCTCAGATAGAGTTAACTGGGAAAGCCAATACAGAGTTCACTTAGCTGTTATAAGGAAACTGTCTCATAGGTTTTAAACTTTTCTCATTACCTGAGCAATCAAAGTTAACACTATTATGTTTAAACATCTACAAAAATTAGGAGAAAAATGCACAATGCTTATGCATCGAGTGCCATGGTTTTGGGAGAAAACACAGCCTTCTGTCAATGACCTCAGTGGCTTCTAATCTTTATCATTCGTTAGTGGACTGATTTTTCTAAAATGGGTATGATTTCCGTAAAGAGTCAAAGAAATGTTTATGGGAAAAGTCTGCTTAGCTTATATCTAGAAGACCGTGTTTCATTAATAACTTAAATGTTTCAACAGTTCTATTAGGATTATTTATTTATTTTATTTTAAAGAGGGAAAAACAAAACAAAAAATACAAGAAAAACAAGAAACAAAAGAGACGAATAAACAACAATAACAAAAAACCAAAACAATAACAATATAGGCTTTCAAAACAAAGTGGTAGAAACTTAACAAAGGTTGTTATTTTGCATAGTTATCTTCAAAAGAGTTACTCAGATTACCAGATACAGACATGCAAAATTGATCTAATCCTATGAGTGTTAGTTATTTTGTTCCAAGAATGAATAGAATTAGTAGTACAATCATCTTAACTACCTTAAGTGTATATATACAAGTTTATATCTTTTTTTCTTTTCCCTTCCTTTTTTCCTTCCCTTATCTGAGTTATTTTTCCCCTTTGAGCAGTTTCTTACCCTTTCACAATTTTTACTGAAGATTTTGTATCTTATTTACTCTTTCAGTTTCTTACACTAGGGAGACAATACAGTGTTTACACACGTGAGTTTGATTTATGTCACTTATGAGTATGGTCTCAAGTTACATCCATTTACCTATAAAAGCCTCAATGTGATCCTTCTTTATAGTTGAGTAATAGTCCATTGTATAAAAGTACCACATCTTTTTTTTTATCCATTCCTCAGTTGATGGGCATTTGGGTTGTTTCCAAGATTTGGCCATTACAAATTGTGCTGCTGTAAACATGGGTGCACATATATCACTGTGGTATGATGATTTCACTTTTTCTGGTAATTTGCCCAGAAGCAGAATAGCTGGGTCAAATAGGACTTCCAATCCTAGCTTTTTGAGGATACTCCAGACTGATTTCCACAGTGGCTGCAGCAGTCTACACTCCCACCAACAGTGCAGAAGAGTTCCTTTTTCCCCACAGCCTCTCCAGCATTTGTTATTGATTGTTTTCTTGATCCTGACCATTCTTTCTGGAGTAAGATGGAATCTCAGTATATATTAAGACCATTTAGGACCATTTATAGTAAAAAAAAAAAGTATACTACCAGAAAATGTTTGAATAAATTAATTTCATATTAAAAAATAAAAGTCATTAATGTATTGACAAGGGAGTATAAAAAATTAGAAAAATGCAGGTCTGGTGGCACAGCTCCATAATCCCAGAACTCTGGAAGGCTGAGGCAGGAGCATTACAAATTTGAGCTTAACCTGTGTAACTTTGCAACTTACTGAGACCCTATCTCAAAATAAAAAATAAAAAGGGCTAGGGATATAGTTCAGGTTGAAGGCCCTGGCTTCAGTCCACAGTGCCAAAAAAAAGTTAGAAAAATGGACATTTCATGTGGTCAACAATTAAGTTCCTTCAGGATGTAACATGCTTTCTAGAACATACACATATATTATTGTTTTAAAGTTTTGTCAATTATAGGTGGTATTCCTGCAGATTATACCTTTTTTTGACAATTAGTACAATGATTCCCTTTTCCCAGTCTTTGGCTTCTCTCTCCATTTGCATTGTAGGTTATTTATGATGGTTCTGTAATTTCCCTGGCAAGTCAGATGATGTGAATTAGGAATCTAGTTCTTGGTTATTAAACAAAATATCACTAGTGCTAACACCATGAGTCCTTTTGCCTGCAGTGAACTCACAGACAACTGGTGTAGCTTTGTTAGAAAGGTACGTGTAGACTGACTTTGGTCCTGCTATAAATGGAATGAACTAAATGTTTACCTTTCATGGTCATATTGATTTTTGGGAAAATGCAAAAGCCACAGTGCTAGATCCAGTGAATAAGGTGGATGAAGACACAGTGTCATGTTTTTATGGGCCTACCTTTCTGTTGGATGGTGATCAGCACTAGCACTCACTATATTTTTTTATCACACTTCCTAAAAACTCTCACAAAAGGACTTCAGAGCTGCTTCAGAAAGTGGCTAGAATGATGAGATAAGTGTGTTTGAAGTGAAGGGAAATATTTTGAAGAGGATTTATAATAATTGTTTTTTATATAAACATTTACCATACACTTAGATCACACCTTATACAGTTACCACTCAATACACTGAATGGTCATCAAAGAAGAAAGTGCTTTGAAGATTGGCTCATAAATTTTGTTCACTTGGTATTAGTAACTTGCCTCTAGATGTTCCTTCCAAAGCCTCATGCAGTCATATGTGGAGCTTTTTGGAGGTGGCTGGACCTAGAGCGTGTGATGCTAGGATTGATTCATGATGTGATGCTAAGATTAAGGATGTCCCACCCTGGTAGTGAGTGCTATGGGTGGGTAGACTGTATGGAATGTAAGAGACAGCAATAAGGCTGCTATTGTTGCTTGCTACTGGTCACTTGCTTCCTCACTAGTTTGCTACTTTGCTGCTTTCCTGTCTTCTGCTTGCCATGAACTGTTTCTCCTCTACAGTGCCCCTCTGTCATACCACCCTGCCTTGCAGCTACCCAACTATGAACTGAAATCTCTACAGCTGTGAGCTGAAATAAACCTTTCCTCCTTTAGCTTTGGGTGTCAGATACTTTGTCTCAGCAATGAGAAAAGTAACCAAGACACTTGGAAACCAATTTCTGTATCTGGTAGAACAGACTCTGGCAAACTTAGGGTGGTCCAGGACTCAAAAATAAGGTCTGGAATTTGTGGGCTTTCAGAGAACTTTGTAGGTAAACTCTTCCCTTTCTCCCTGATAATTTATAACAATAGAAAAAAAAAAAAACCATGCAAGTCTACATTCACTATCCTCCTAACAAGAGGGCAGAAAGAAATGTTTGCAAATGCTTCACCATTGTCAGCTCTTGGTTATCCCAATCAGCTTCCTGGAAGACAGTAGGGGCTGGCTTAAGCTTTCCTAAATATAGACCTTGATTTCAACAAAAAAAGGAAAAAAATCATATTTTTCTCTTTCAGGTATTATGAGTCATTATCTTTTTATACTTTCCACATTCTAAACAGAAAAGACTGAAAGAAAAATTTCTTTTAAATGGGTTATTTTGGAGGAATTTAGCATACTGCCCACTATTACATTAATCTGATCATTAAATAAACAAACCAAGACAACATGTATTTCATTTTCCAGGGGCAGTTCCTTTTCAAAGCATTAGTCACTTCAACACTAAATATGAGTAAATATGTTAATGTGGTTCCTTTTCAGGTAATTGTACTGTTATAAAACAGACTATTAAATATTGAAATGGTCAAAAGTACGGGTTTCTACACCTGTAACTCTTACCCCCTAAAAGCACATTGTTATTAACCACACAGAAATTTATAAATATTTCAAAATTCTCCTCTGAAATTCATGAAAGTATTGATGGGAAATAATACTTACATACTTCTGAATATCATTCAATATCATGTGTTAGAGTTGAGAAACAAGCTGTTTTGAACACAGAAAAGAGCTATATATGTAAAACCTTGCAGAAGGAGCAACTGTCCAGAAAGGTAGAGTAAAGACCCACAAAATCTGCTGTCCACAAAAGAAATGAGATGGAAAATTTTTTGAAAATCATTTTTTTACAAACTTTGGCAACTAACCAATGATTTTCAACACTCCAAGCAAGATTTACTCAAGAAAAATCATTGATTCTCCTTAATAGGAGTGAGCTTAGGCCTTTTAAACTGCCTTACTCCCAACTCCCCAGCTCCAAGTAGTCTTGTTGAAAAGCCATTAACAATTGTTGAACAGCTGTCTGAGGTCGTGGTAACAGCTGAAGTAACAAGATGTCAAAAGTACCTGAAAGGAGAAGCCAGGGAATGATATATCCATGAGGGCTTTGAAAATCTTGAACATATGGCTATGAATCTACAAAGCCATTTCCATGCACAGGGCTATAACTCAGGAAAGGTACAAGAAAGTATAATTTTTCACCTCTGGCTGGCAGGGGAACTCTGAGCAAATAGGGAAGGAGGGCTCCTGCCTAGCTACTCTAGCATGCATGTGACTTGCATAGCTCTTGTTGGCCAAAGATTCATGAATTTGAGGTATTTGAGGGACTCTGCCAAACATTATCTGAACACTAACATAATAGAGCAGAGCTTCAGTAGCCTTGCATGAACAGAATACAGACTTTAATATAAAGTTAGTTCAGGAACATCATTGAATAATTAGAACAACAATAACAAATGACAATAGCAAGACCTAAGTGGGATGGAAATTTTATTTCCAGACTTACTACCTTATGTTATTTAAAATTTTCAGTATTTAATCAAAATTTTCAATATTTAACCATGTACAAAGAAGAAAAGTATGGCACAAGCATAGGGAAAAAGAATTAGTATGTGACTGGTAAAGTTTTTCATAACAAAGTGACTCCTGAAGAAGATTAGACATTGGACATATTAGAATAAAACCTTTAATTTAGTAGTTACAAATATATTCAAAGAAGTATGAAAACTATGTCTCACCAAATACAGAAAATCAATTAAGAGATAGAAACCATCTTTGAAAGAACCAAATACAAATTCTGGAGTTGAAAAATACTGAAATGAAAAATTTACTAGAGGGTGGAAAATAGTATTTGACCCGACAGAAGAAAGAAGCAATGAATTTGATGCTAAATTAAGACTATCTAGTCTGAGGAAAAAAGGTAAAAGAATGACAAAGAATGAATAAGAGTTTCAGATATCCATGGCACTGTGTCCAGTTAGTAATAGATGGGAATCTCAGAGGTGAAAGACAAAATGGAACACGTAATATTTAACAAAACAACATGAATCTATATAATGAAGATGCACAAAAGTTTCCAAGTATAATAAGCTAAAACAGATACAAATCTAAACTCACTATAATCAAGCTGTTAAAATGAACAGACAAGGAGAAAATCTTGAAAGTCATGAGAAAAATGTAATTCATCATGTAAATGTGACCCTCAATGAGATCAACAACTGATTTCTCTTCAGAAATCACGGAGGCCTAAGGCAATGTGATAACGTATTAAAAAGCTGAGAGAAAAAAGATTATCAACCTAGAATATGTATCCAGCCAGAATATCCTTAACAAAATTAAGATACTGTCAGACAAAACTGAGTTCATGGTTAGAAGATCTGCCCTATTAGAAATAACAAAGGTGAATCTTCAGTCTGAAACTAAAAGGTTACTAGTTGGTAACTGAGATCCACAGGAAGAACTAAGGCACACCTGTAAAAATAAATACGGAAGTATTTATGAAAGACAATGCAAAAGCACTTTTTGTTTGTGACACATTTTTCCCCGATATGACATAAAAGTCAAATGCCTAATGCAATAATTATGAAACTATGTAAGATTATAATATATAAAGCAGTAAATTGTATGACAACAACAGAAAAAAGGAGAAGGAATAGATTTATATAAGAACAAAATTTTTGTATACCATTGAAATTAAGGTGGTAGTAATCTGATTCAATTGCCATTAACTGAGATGTTGTTTGTAGCCCCCCGGGCAGCAACTAAGAAAAATAACTTTAAAAATACAGTAAAAACTACCAAGGACATTAAATGGTACCCTAAAATGTCTATTTAATCCACAAAACAAGGCAGTAATGCAGAATCAAGGAATATAATTACACAAGTCATATATGTAACCAATAGCAAAATGACAGCCATAAGTTATAACTTATTGAAAAAACAATTTTATACAAATGGATTAAAGAATGGTTGGAAGGCCGGGCGTGGTAGCTCACGCCTGTAATCCCAGCACTTGGGAGGCTGAGACAGGCGGATCGTTGTGAGTTCGAGACCGTCCTGGGCTACAAAGTGAGCTCAAGGCCAGCCTGAACGGCATAGTGAGACCCTGTCTCAAAAACACCAGGGCCGGGGATCTAGCTCAGCGGCCTAAGCGCCTGCTTGGCAAGCGCAAGGTCGTGTGTTCAATCCCTGGTGCCGCAAAAAAAAAAAAAAAAAAAAAAGAATGGTTGGAAGAATGGGAAAATATGCGATACATCAATATATAGTCTATAAGTGATGCATTTTATATAAAAAATTTAAATACATTGAAAATAATAACATAGTGAAAGATGTAACATGCAAATAGTAACTAAAAGACCCACTGGTTGGTAGGGTAATATCAGTTAAAATAATCTTTAAGATAGAAGATTGTTACCAGAGATAAAGAAAGATGCCTTGTCATGATAACAGGCTTAATCCATGAAGGACATCTAAAACTCATAAACATATATGCACCAAAGATTTAATGAAAACTGTCACTAACTCTTCCAAAACACAGCAGAGTATTCTATGAGGCTAGTATAACCTTGATACGAAAAAAAGGTTTGAAACCATGAAACAGTATTTTGTTTTGTATTTTTTAACAAATAATCCCCCTAAACTATTAACAAAACAAATTCGGCAACATAAAGAAAGTTGCACAGAAGAGCCAGGTGGAATTTATCCCCAAAATGCAAGATTGGCTCAACTCAGGAAGTCAATCAGCCTAGAGAGCTGCATTAAATATGAATGCCTAAGATGCTATCACAGCACGAGGAGGCTAAGGAGAAGTCATGACTGAAAACAGCCTGCTATGCTGGGTGGGATCCTGCAGCCACTGGGGAGAACATTAGCTCAAAATTAAGGAAATACAAAGTACACACTTCAGTCAATAATGCCGCATCAGTATTGGTTCATTGTTCATGCCTGATGCACCAGAAAAATGTAAGATGATAAAACCAAAGAGCTCGGTGTGGGCACACAGAAGTTGGTATCATCTTCCCAAGGTTTCTACATATAAAATCTACTACTCTAAAATTACATTTACTTAAAAAATTCTCCCAGAGCAGATTCAAGCCAAGGATTAGTAAGTGTGCAGGACTGTGCTGGGATGTGGGAGAGACCCTGAGCTGTGGGGTCTCAGGGCATGAGGAGTAGACTTTGAGGAGACCACAATGGTCGGCCTCTTCAGCATGTCCTCCATGACTGCCACCCAGCATGTCCTCACTACTCCGGAGACTGTCACTGAACTCCAGTTCTGCAATTACGGCATGCAACAGGTATTCTCTCTGCAATTCTGCAAACATTTAAGGCCCTTACTTTCCCAACCTCTAAGTCTCCTGACGCTTTGTCTCTGATTGCCTAGTCCAGGTGCTCAAACGTTGGGTGATGTATGATGGGATTAACTATAAGTTTCAGAAACATCTATTAATACAGTTCCACATGAGAAAGACAGAAAAGGAAAAGAAAAGAAAAATGCTGTACATTTTCCATTTACTCTTTTTTGACTAAAAATCTTCTACATGTTTTTTTAAATTTTGGATATTTTTAGCTGATAAAGGCTATTTTCAGAGGCAGATTTAATTTGCATTTTGAGAAATATGGCATTGAGCTCTTGGGTTGTAATGATCCTTTGGACGATAAAAGAAGAATGAGACAAGAGCAATTTTTCATAAAAATTAGGTCTCCTCTGTTGATCCTTTGACTTCTCTATTCCTGTAGTCATCTCTCTACTGAATCACACCTAACTACACTTTAAAAAATAATTATTGAGGCTCTTGGCTTTGGCAGAAAGCAGCGCTCTTGCTCAAATGACAATATGTCACATCGCTAATGTTATTATAAATGACAGGCAGCTAAATTTACACCCAGGGTAACATTATATATTAATAGGTGAATTAATAGGTTTGCGATCAAGAAATCAGGCTCCCCATTAACAAGCCAGATCGTATCTGTCTTCATGCTTATTTGCAACACATATACAACACATGCATCTGCAGCAAGGCCATAAATCTCTTTAAATGCTGGCCTTACAATCAATTCTCTAGCCAGACTAAAAATAGCATCTCTATTGTGGTTTTCAAGCATATTCTTAGCCACTGGAGGGCACTGTTTTACAAATTGCTCCAAGTAGAGAAAACTAAAAATAATAGCATCAGTCAACTAGTGACAGATTTCAGAATTTATCAGTTAGTAGCAAGAATAATTCAACTAAAATGATCTTTTATTGTTTATATTATTTATTCATAAATCAAGAACAGTAGGTTTTAATCTCAGCCCTTCCCTTAGAGACAGACACATCCATTGAATGTCCTGAACATTTGTTTCTTTATCGAAAAGTTTACACAGTCATAGAATACTTTCATAAAATGCGTGACTTGGCTCTTGAGTTGTGTAGTCGCTCAGGTTTCTGGAGGTCAGCATTTACAATGCCTAGGGCTGTGTGTGTCTACAAAGTGTTTCCAGTCCAGGGACCTCAGGGAATAATTTCACAGGCAAAGCATAATCATGGGACACGGTACAATCAGAACCTGATAATTGGGAGGCAAGGGTCATTGGGCCAGGAAGTACAGATCTTGACCTGGGGTCCCAGTCTCCTGAATTCACAGCACAAACCTTGCTGCTTCCTGATGAGACATCTGCCCTGGCATGGAGAAGATGCTTAAAGAGCATTTGTCCAATAGTCAAATAAATAATATGAGGATGAACACAAAAGCTGTGCCTCCTGTGAAAGGCTTTGATGTCAAAATGGAAGGCAGTGCTACATGACAGGTCACCTTCATGACAGGTCACCTTCAGTCCCCTCTCCACATTTCCCCTGCTGGAGAAGACACAGAAAGTCCAGAATTCCACATAGCATCATGTTCCTGTCGGCCTGACCAGCAGCCTCAAAGACAAGCGCGAGTTGCTGCTGATGAGCATTAAAGCTTACTGACTCCGAAACCTCAACAGACTGATGGAAATGCTCCACAGGTCTGGGATATACTTAATCTGTACGTTGTTCTTTTTTCTCTCCAGCTGTGTATGCAGCCTGTTGTTAGGGCAATGGCCACGATGGACAACTTTCCATGGGACAAAAACATCCTAGGGTGCTTTCCTTTGAACTACAAAATATGGCTCCAGAAAATCATGTAATTTGACTTCAAAATCAACTCAGAAGCTTTATCTCCCACAGTTCCATTCTATAGGGATGGTGCCAGGTGGGATATATTTTACTCTTTAGATAAAATACACATAGAAAGTTCTTGCTGTAACCATTTTGAGGTATTCAGTTTGGCATTTTGGGTACATCCACACAGCTGCAAACATCACCCTAACTGCAGAACATTTTCACTGGAACTGATCGGAGTGGCTCTCTGTGCCTAAATTACTTATCTGGGATGTTCGTGGCTTTTCGAGCAGGGTGTTGTCACCTCAGTGCCATGGGCATTCGGACCAGGCAGCTCTGTGAGGGTGCACTGTCCTGGGTGCTGTGGGAGGCTTAGCAGCCTCCTTACCCTCTACATGCTGGGGCCCGTAACAGAACAAGGATTGTGAATAGTGAGTTTTCAACTAGAGACGACTTGTCCCCCAGGGGACCTCTGGCAACATGTGAAAGCATTTTGGTCTTTGCAGTGTGGGTGATGGGTGCTACTGGCCCCGGCAGGTGGAGGGTAAGCAGGAGGCAGTGGAAAATCTTGATGACTTTAGTTGGGCAGTTCTAGTAGCCATAGTCTATGTGAAGAAAATGAATTTTCCATTTGGTGAGCCCATTTATTTGCATTCCTATTATCTTCAGCCAAAATTGGCCCATGTGAATGTTTCTCTATTGACTTATTTTGCATTCTCAGCTTCTTACCTCAGAGTTCTCAGAGAGCTCCTGTTATGGTTTGTACATTGTGTCAACTTGAGAAGTCTAGATGCTTAATTAAGAAACTCAGCAGCTCTACATCCTGGGGTATAGAGAATAAGCAGTTACCATTCTAGGATGTTGTTCACTGTGTCAATTTGGGAAGGTCAGAAGTTTAAGTGATTCAGCATGGGGCCAGGGTCCCTAGTTTGTAACATCCTCATCCTGTGCACGAGGAGGGCAGGCAGATGGTGTGAGTGCTACATCCATCCCAGGGGAGCAGCCTGCATACAATGAAAGACAAAGGAGGAGGGACTGGGGGCTGCTTCTTCGGAGGAGCTCCAGTCTTCGCCTTCAGCTTGGACGTTGTCTCCTGGCTTCTGGCACAGACTGTTCAGCTTCTGCTTGGGACTCTTCAGTGTTCATCGTAGACTTCAGTTTTCGTTGTAGACTCTCCAGCCTGCGTCGTAGGCTCTTCAGTCTTCGTCATAGACTCTTCAGTCTTCATCATACTCTTCAGTGTTCCGTCGTAGACCCATCGGCCTTCTGACATGGACTTGTACAGGACACTGCAGTAAGCTCCAGCCTTCAGGCTGGACCCCCTTTAACCTCCAGCGCGCAGACACCCTCTGCACGCTCCCTCCTTGAACTTTGTGGCTGACCATTGTAAGCCAATCTTGTAATTTCTTATACAGTTGTCTATCTTGTGTTATATCTGTTTCTCTAGTAAACCCTGACTGATATAGCTCCGCTCTGAGTTATGCCAACCACAACTTTTTCCCTGCAGCTAAGTGCTGGCACAGATACTTGTCATGTAGGTGCTTTCCTCTGATATTATTCTCTACCATACACCTGTCACCCCTGTCCCTGCCACAGAAGGCCTCATCCATTGCCACAACAGAGATGCAGTAAATATGTTCTTTCCCATCATCCTTCTGGATGGGAGAGACCTCTTGTGACCAGACACTTGTGACTGACTGCTTTCTGGCATAAGGATGAGTGAGGCCAGTTGTCTGAGAGGTTAACAGGAAATGATATAAAATAAAAAATCATGCCTAGTCCCACTTCTTGGAAACACTTATTGCAGGCACCTTGTTTCACTCCTTTCCAGATATCTCTCCCCCCACAGTGTAATAGGAAATGCAGCTTTTTAAAAAAGAAAAATGAGCATAATTATTGTCAGATTTTGCCCTTCAATTCTGTGAATTTTGTGAATATTTTTCTGAGGGTAAGGACTTTAATTAGACAACCCAGTAGTACTCTTGGGGATGGAACTATACTTGCTCTCTTAGTCTCAATTTCAGGATAAGAAAGACTTTGAGAAGGAAGAGTTGGAAGTGGAATGTGTTTGGGATGGGGAGGTCCCCTTGCATTTGTAGAGGTTTTGTCAGTCAAATAAGTGGCTAGATGATAACATCATGAAGGTTATATCCTGTTGTCTCAGGCTTTGAGCTCTGGAAAATCTCACTGGCTTTAAGTACAGCATGAGGTTCGTGGGACAGGGGCTGATCTTCTCTACAAACTCCCAGACAGTTCCTGATGTGTACTAGTCCCCCAATGCGGGCTCCTTGAATGACTTCTGTTAAGACAGAGGAGGGTGTTCTTTTATATTCTCTGCATGTAATGCAGCCCAGACAATAAAGACACCCAAAAGTCTGCAGCTATAATCACAGACAGTTGACTGATAATGGCATTTAAAGAAAATAGGTGTTGGTGTACATTTTTATTTCAAAGTGACATTAAAGCCAACTTCTATCCTATTTCCCAGTGCACAGTTTTGCACTGTTCTGGCTTGCTTAGTAGCTCTTCCAAACAGTAGTGATGCATCAGATCTAAATGGACTATGAACTCTGTACTTTTTTCTGGTACTGAGGATCAAATTCAGAGTCTTACGCATGCTAAGGAAGTGCTCTCCCACTGAGCTCCATCCCCAGTCCTTTTGCTTTATTTTAAGAGAGGTTCTGGCTAAGTTGCCCAGGCTGGCATTGAACTTGCGATCCTCCTGCCTTTGCCTCCTAAGTAGCTGGGATTACAGGAATGCACCATGCAGCTGCTCTTTCCCTTTGGTTGAAGTGGCGGCCTCACAAGCCAACAGCACAGTGGAGGACTCCTTCCTGTATGGACTTACGTGGGCTTGACAGGCACATCCTTCTCTCTGCTTTTAGTTACCTTTCTCACTGCTGAGACAAAATACCCAACACCCAGAGCTAAAGGAGGAAAGGTTATTTAGCTTACAGTTTGTAGAGGTTTCAGCTCATAGTTGGCTGGCGCAGCATGCAAGAGGGGCGTCATGGAGGAGAAATAGTTCATGGTGGGCAGAAGGTAAGAAGGCAGCAAAACAGTGAAGTAGTGAGGAAACAGGCAGCAAGCAACAAATGACAACCCTCTTTTTATCCCTTATATTATATCCAGCTTACCTAACCTAGGGCATGTAGCACTCACACCCAAGGTGGGGCACCCTTAATTCTTCACAGAACTATGCCAAACCAATCAGTGAACTGATTTACTAACCACACACCCTTGATCCCAGCATCATGCACTCCAGATCCACCACCTCTAAAAAGCCCCACCTGTGACCCCATGAAGATATGGGGGGATCTAGACACAGCTGTAATAGGGGACATTGACTGGAGAAGAATCACCCTCCAGGAAAAATGCTGGGATAAATACATGATCCTTGGTAAAACCCCGGAATCTCTGGGTCAAGTTAATTATACTAAGTGAATTCTTACATCATTAATGTTCCTAATGTCTTCATTCTGCTTTTGAAAAATTAATTCACTCCTTTTAGAGAGGAGATTTGCAGACTTGGAGTCTGAGAAAAAGGATTACACTGAGTGCTCCTAATAGGCTCACCTGCCTTTGTATTTTTCCTAAGTTCACCAGTGTTTATTCCACAGAAAAAACAAACCTTAAAAACAGATACTGGGAATCTCATTAAAAACTAAGATATAATATTTGTGAGATCTCCAAATCTTTAGAGATTTTTCTGCATGAAAATTTAGGATTGTGCTATACAAAATACATTGTCCGTTGCAACTTTGTGGTGTGGACTGTCTGGAAGCAGGGAAGTGGAGCCCCTGTGATGAGAGTTGTACTCCCACTGTCCAGTGAGGTCTCAGACCCCAGGGCAGCTCCTGGGTCCTTGTTCTGTCTCCTGTGCAAATGCCTTGTGGTTCCCTTTACCCAAGTTCCCTGCATCAGGAGCACACACGGGTGTCTGTATGTAGGACTTGTGATCTGTCATATTCTCAGGGCATCAGAAGAGTGACCTGCACAGTTGTTCCAGTCCTTCACATGCCCTGCAAATGACCTGGCTATGGAAAGTGACTCATGAACCCTTGTGCATGGACACTGCCAGCCCTCATACCCACCCTCAGCATCTAAGAAAAAGAGTGAGAAAATATCTGGAAGGGGGATAATGGGTCCAATAGAATTTCTATATTATAGCTAAATCTTGGAAGTGGTGTATATATCCATTATCAGATCCATCAATGGATAAAGAAAATGTGATATTTACACATAACGGAATACTATTCTGCCATAAAGATAAACTTGAGTCATTTGAAGGAAAATGGATGGACCTTGAGATCATAATGTTAAGTAAAATAAATCAGACACACAAATGATAAACCCAAAACATAAATTAAAGAGCAAAATAAAAGACAGATAATAGGAAATAAGGAGATAGGTATTTTTCCCACATGGGAAGGGAATAAAATGATGGAGTGGTGAGGAAGGTATAAAAAAGAATTGAGATGTGTTATGCACACGTGCTAATTCTCCATAGGGAATGTCATCATAGTGTAATATAGACGTGGACTAACAAAAAATAAAAACTGAAAACAACAATCTGGCTGGTTCAGAGGGGCTGCCTCTTGGATTGTAAAATTCTGGGGTCCCAGTGAGCTCATTACTAATGTTCAACTACTGATGTTCTCAAACATCGTCTCTTAGCACAGACGACCTGGTGCCAAAGGCTTCCCCAGGTTCTGTGTGCTTGCCCTGCATCTCCGCCTAAGCAGCACAGCTACGCAGTCACGTGGTTCACGTTACAGTCTCTAGGTCTCCGGAGATCTCCCGCTGTGTGCTGGAACTGATCTGCGCAATGGGTGGCCATGCCGACGCATGACACATCTCGCTCACACAGAGAAAAAATAGCCAAGCGCTCAGCTTGCACCTGTCAGAGGCTTAGGAATCACAGTCCGGCCTACGTGTAGTTCCAGATAGGCACCCCTTTGTGGGATGAAGCTGGAGATCCATCACAAGAGCGGGGCCAAGAAGAAAGAGCGCCCAAGGTGAGCCGTGTGAGCAAGCAGCCCCAGTCCAGAGAGCACGAAGCCCTTAGATTACCCTGCAAGCCGGTTGCTATGCAAAGGGGTGTCACGTGACGTCAACGCGCCGAATGTATAAATAAATGCTCTGCTATGGTGGATCTGTTCCTTTCCTCCCATTGGGAGAGAGGGCTCCACCCGATTCCAGCTGTGTGTCCTTTTTATTTCTTCACCTTCTTGCTGCCCATCACAGTCCTCACCCCGAGAAATTTGAAAGCGGTGCATGCCGTGGCATCCCTTATCCAGGATTGCCTTGAAAGTCAGAGCTTATAGCCAGGTATGGTGGTGTGCACTTGTAATCCCAACGCACTAGGAGGCTGAGGATTGCAAGTTCTGGCCCAACCTGTGTAACTTAGTGAGACCGTGTCCAATAAAAATAAATTAATTAATTAATTAAAAAAAAAACTTGGAATGTAGGTCAGTACAAAGGCCCTGGTTCCATCCTTAGTACCAGAAAAAAAAATTTAGAACTTATAACACAGTTTAAGGCAGCCAAATAACAAGCAATTTGGTAAAATTAACTATCCTAGGCATATCACGATTGTATTTTCCTTTATATAAAACGACTCTCATCATTGCCATAAAATGACTACAATCGTTGTATCTGTCCAGCATTCAAAAAATAGACTACCATGTTAAATGAAATAAACCAGACTCTGAAAGACAAATATTGCATATTTTCTTTCATATGTGGAACCCGGGGAGGCGGGGGGAGATAACTTGAAAGTAGGATAAAGAATACCAGGGAAGAGGAGGACCAGTGTGCAAGAAAGGGGCAAGTAGTACGTTATGGGCATGTATGAAAGTGTTACAATGAAACCAGCTACTGTGTACAACTAATGCATGCTAATTCAAAAAAGATGGAGACAAAGTTGATTCTATTTCAGAACAAAATAAATCCAAAGAGTCATGTGCTTATGTCTGTATCTTTAAATGGAACTTCAGCTTGTGAGTGTCAACTGTTCACGTCCATTTGCAGAACACATTGCTGGCGACCTCTCTGGCACACCTGCCTAGGGTCCCAGGGTCACTGGACCCTAGGAAGGGGCAGGTCTGCGTTTAGAGATAGCACCATTGGCATGGCCCAAGAAATAGGTTCATGCCATCAATCTGTCCTCATGTCCAGCCCTTACCTACCATGTAATTTGTCCTCTGAAGTCCTATGAGAATGTGCAAAGTGTGAGCTTCAGGACAACTGGGCTCTGTCCCATGTCTGCTCTGGCCAGTCATGGCATCATGGTGCTGGCTGAGTGACTTCTTAGACTGACCCTCTATTAAACTCCCTGCAGCTCTGGAGACAGCTTTCATCAACCTGCTCATCTAAGAAGCACTCTCTTCTGAACCAGTCTTGTCGCTGGGCCTTGTTTAAGGCTTGCTGCAGCTGGCCATCTGCCTATACTGGGTCACATCTTAGATCTGGCCGAGTTGTAAAACAGTCTCATCCCTGGAGGGAGATTTTACAGTTGATCTTCAATGAAAATGCTCAGATGCAGAGGGAAAAGGGAAAGGAGAACCAGGCCTTCCTGCCGAGTAAAGGGACTTTCTCCTGCAGCAGGATGTGGGGTCACATTATAGGCCTTAGAGATAGACAAACCTGCTGTTATATCACTGGGTTCTGGAGCCAGTCATGAGACATGGGGAGACCCACTGAGCTTTATAAGCTCCTTTCTCCTGTGTCAGTGAAGGCCTCCACAAGCAGGCTGACCTGTGCATAGGAGCTGGGGCAGTGTTTATCCAGAATCGGGGACAGGAGGAGGGAGGGCAGATGTGCCAAAGTGTGAGGTCCTGGGACCTAGCAGTAAAGGGGCAAGGAGCAGAAAGCCTCCTTTGAGTATTCCAGGCCACTGGGGATTTCCATTATCTGAAATTCCTACTAAATCAACGTTCACCTGGGGCACAGGAATCATGGTTTTTCCTTTGACTTGTGGTTGTTGATATTTTACATTGCTCCCCAGTGTCTGCACTGGTGGCTCCAAATTCTTCCTGGAATGAAGCTGCGCTCATTAGTGCATTCATTTAATTAACACTTGCAGGGCGCTATAGTCGATGGTGCAAACACAGCCCTTAGCATAATCAGATAAAATAAAGGAGTGTCTTTTCGATTAACCATTTAGTATAGGCCTTATGTCGTGCGTGTGAGGTACAAACTATGAGTTGTGTATCTTTAGGATCCCAGTTACCTAGCGGATCAGAGCTCAGGGCTCTAGTAGATCCTTAATAATATGATACAAGTGCAAAGTGCTCTAAGGATTTTATTCATTGCTTTATGCATCCTGACTGATGGAGAACTTAGTCTTGTTAGGCATTGTGATAGCATATTCAAGTGATCAGCGTTGGACAAAGACCACTCAAAGAGATGGTCCCAGAAAGGAAGTTATGAGAAGATCCACTAATAGAAGATTTTTAGGATCATGAAGCAGCAAAAAGCTTGCTAATGTTTGCTTGGGAACCTCAAATGACATCCTCCTTTCTGAATCCAGGGAATCCCTCCATTCCTAGGGAAAAGTAAATGATCACAGTCAAAGGTGTGGGTCTAGAATTCAAGCCATTTCATAAAAAATCAGACAACAGCTGCTTCCTGGCCCACCCTTTACCCTCTATGTCAATATGATGTCAGGTGAATGGCAATGGGATACGATGGAGTCTGAGTATTTTAAACTCTTGTTTTGTTTTAATCAAAAAGAGGGAGGAGATAAAAACTGTGGACAAATTTGAGGCCTTCACAGTAAAGATCGGGGGGAAGTAAATAGGGAGACAGCTTACTTAAGAGTCAAAGAAAGAATGGAAATCTCTTAGCTTTTACTGCATTGTTTCATTTCTTAAGCATTTCATGATTTCTTTTAGACCTGTCTTGGGATCTGAGCAATGAGAAAGAAAGACTTTTAGTAGCTTAAGGAAAGGCCCCAGGGATTGTCTCTAATACCCATCAACTGGTAAATTACCAGGCTCTAATTTTATTTTCAATCCACTTCTTTTTGTTTAACCTTACTTATTAGAAGATCTCAACCCAACATTAGGTTTTTAAAACCCAACAATTTAGCTTAAGGATGATCATTAGCACTTTCCATTCAGTAAACCTATTGAAACTATTTCAATGTGTGAAGTCATTGAGAAAAAAGTTAGAAAAGAAAACATTTCATGAGGCTGAGGCAGGAGAAAGGCAGGAGGATGGCAAGTTTGAGCCCTGCCTGGATAACTTAGTGAGACCTTGTCTCAAAATAAAAAATAAAAAAAGCAGGGGATGGAGCTCAGGGGTAGAGTACCCCTGAGTTTAGGTTTATTTCCAGTACCCCCCCCCCACACAC
Source organism: Cuniculus paca (assembly GCA_004365215.1). NCBI lineage: Eukaryota > Metazoa > Chordata > Mammalia > Rodentia > Cuniculidae > Cuniculus > Cuniculus paca. The sequence goes on along the minus strand of RJWT010002612.1, from coordinate 668 downwards.
ACACAAAAAAAAAAGGAAGGAAGGAAAGAGAAGGGAAGAAAGGAAACTATCTTAGTTACTTTTCTCATTGCTGGGACAAAACACCTGACACCCACAAGTTAAAGGAGGAAAGGCTTATTTCACTTCTGTTGAGGTATCAGTCCACAGTCAGCTAGCTCCGAGGCTGCGTGGCATGGTAAGGGACTTTGCAAAGGAGAAACAGTTCGTACTGTGACAGGTAGAAGGCAGCAGTAACGAGCAGCAGCAGCCTGCCTTTCTGTTTTATCCCATTCAGGCGATAAGCCTATTGATTAGTACCACCCGCACCTGGGATGGGGCTTCCATTATTCACATCCTTAATCCCAGTATCACAGCCTTAATCCACATTCATATATATGAAATTCAACCACTTCCAAAAATCCCATGTATGGGGGCTGGGAATACATAGCTCGGTGGCACAGTGCCTGTTGGACAAGCGCAAAGTCCTGAGTTTGATTCTCAGTACCAAAAAAAAAAAAAAGTATGGGGGGACATCTAGATATAAGCTACAACAGGAAGGAAGGAAGGGAGGAAAGAAAGACGGAAGGAGTAAAGGAGGCAGGGTAGGGAAGGAGAGAAGGAAAGAACAGGAAAGGAAAAGAAAGGAAAGAAGAGAGGAGAGGAGAGGAGAGGAGAGGAGAGGAGAGGAG
>RJWT010002611.1:0-40081 GCA_004365215.1 Cuniculus paca | reverse complement strand
TGTACCAGTCTTCTTTCCTGGAATGTTGGCCATCAGACCTAAAATAGCTGTGGTTCAACTTTCTCTTCCCTCAAATACAGAATGTGCCAAAACTTACCTTGTAGGTTGTTATGAGTTTTATAACATGTTAGAACTAATCATCCTCCCTCAAAATGTTCATTAAAATTCATCTTTACTGAGTTTCAACTATTGTAAACCCTGGAACTCTGTGATAACATCTAATATACTACATACCACATCAACATTTCCTTCAAACAACCCTGTCAGGAAATATATTAATAGAAAACAGGTTCAGAAGGGCTAGGTATCAACTGAGGGCTCACAGAGAGTGAGTGGCAGAGGCCAGATTCATATAACTGTAGCCACTGCCCCTTAAACTGCAAATAACAAGTTACAGAAAACTGTCATTTTAAAAATGGTTCCATTGAAAAGAAAACCGATTTTATAGATTCGTTGTAGAGGCCCTGGGCTCCACCTCCAGCACTGGAAAAAAAATTTTTTTTCTCAACACTGGATGGATTAATTGCTCCTGAGACTCTTTGGGAGAGTCTTACTCTATATTTCATTTCTCGTTCTAACAAGATTATAATAATTAAGAGGCAAGCTTTAAGCTATGCACCTTTCTGTTTGTATTTTCTTCAGCACCGCTATCAAAGTTAAGCTATTTGAGTCACTGTCCCCAGGCAACCAGGGAAGGAACGGGGGACGGAATAGCAAGTCTACACCGTACATTCCAGCAAAGAGGTAACAATGTGTCAGGACAGTTGACAAAAATTTCAGGAAAGAAGTAGAACTGTGCTGCACGTTTAAAAGATCAGGAGATGGGTACGCAGAAGAAAATGCAGAGAGGCCTCCAGAGAAGAGGTCGGAACAAGAGTGTAGAAGTCCATATATCTCTAAAAACACGAGTGTGCATGGTCAGAGAGCTCGAGTGACTGGCAGGTCTGTTTTCAGCTGACATCATGAAAAGATGCGACCTTGGAAGTTAAAAGGCCTAACGAAAGAAGGGCTGGAACAGGAGAGATGAACTTTGATCCAAGACTCGAGATCCACGTTCCGGGACCTCAGATGAAGGTAGCAGGGTCTCTTCAGTCCGGCTGCCTGAGACCACCAACTCTTGTGGTGGCGCAATCTTTCGGGGCGATATAGCGGAGAGTCTACTACATCGGAACACTCTATGGTTGGTGCGCATGCGCGAAGCCCTTCTTTCCGCACAAAGACCCTAGAAGGAGGTGTATGCGCAAGCGCTCTGTCTCTTTGAGGAATACGTCATCATCCCGCCTCCTGGCAAAGGGAGTAGCGCAACGCCTGCGCTGTGAGTGCTTTCAGGATTTATTTCACGCTGCGGACGGCGGTGACGTGATGAGTAGTCAAGGAACGGAAGCCGAGAAGGAACTAGGGCGGAAGGGGACCCGGGGCCAGGATTGTGTTCGGTTCCTTGGGGGTTCCGATGTGGTCCCCGGAACGGGAGGCCGAGGCCCCGGCCGGGGGAGACCCGGCGGGCCTCCTGCCCCCCGAGTGGGAGGAGGATGAGGAACGTATGTCCTTCCTGTTCTCCGCTTTCAAGAGGAGTCGCGAGGTGAACAGCACCGACTGGGACAGCAAGATGGGCTTCTGGGCGCCGTTGGTGCTGAGCTACAGCCGCCGCCAGGGGGTGGTGCGCCTGCGTCTGCGGGACTTGCAGGAGGCCTTTCAGCGCAAGGGCAGCGTCCCGCTGGGGCTGGCCACGGTGCTGCAGGACCTGCTGCGGTGAGGGGCGGGCCGGGGCCGGGGCCGGGGCCGGGGCCGGGGCCGGGGCCGGGGCGGCGGGCGGGGCGGCTCACCGCGGGACCGTGCTCCCCTCCTGTGTGACGGCGCCGCGCGCCCAGCCCGGGGTCTGGCCCAGCGTGGGCAAAGGAGGAGGCGCACGAGGAGGCCGGGCTGCGCGTATTTGGAGGGGTGAGCTCGCGGGGCCTGGGATAGTCCAGTTGGACGCGCTCCGCATGGCACTGGCCCGGCAGAGGTGACAATGACTTGTGTGAACTGAAATCCCATTATGTAGTTATTACCTAAGGGCCTCCACATCTGAGTTGTCCGTGTACCATGAGGTCTAGGAGATAGGATTCATTGAACTAAGGAAGATCGGGGCAAAGAAGAGTGTTTGTGGGCAAGCGAACTGTAGTAACCCGGCACTGGCATGCGTCCGGCCTTTCCCGGCCTGTCTTTGGCACAGGCTGTTGGAGCAGAGAGGACGTGAGGAAAGGCGAGGGCTTTCCTGAGTACCTGGGCACCCTGAAGAGGTCCCTAGGTGACACATCCGCGACGGGTGCTGTATTTTGAAGGCGCCTGAGTAGGTAACATTGATAACCTAGTAGATGACGGCACTTCGCAGTATGCAGATACTTTATCTGTCGCTTTCAGCAGCCTTAGGAAAGAGATAATAAAATTCACCTTGGAAAACAGATGGAGAACAAGTAACTTACTGAGGGTTACACAGCTGCTTAGGAGTCACCTCAGGACTGGATTCCTACTCTTTGTATTCCAAGTCACTTGCACTTCACACCAAATGCATCGTACTAAGCCCAGTACCTAGCATGGTACTTCCCTCAGTGAATGAAGAAGAAAGTCAACTATGATAGTTTTCAACTTGCTACTCTTTCTAATGGAAGGGTGTGACTTCTGTCCTATTCTCACTACCTTTCCATTGACTGACCTTGATGTGCAAGCCTTTCAGAAATTCTCCTTTCTAAGAAAACGAACTGTGCATAAAGTTTTGCTTCATGCCTGAAGTGGAGAACGGGAGTCAGTAGCCGAGGAAGCCAGTGGGGGACAAGAACGGAGTGGGCCTTCTTAAAGTGGGACCGTCTTCTACCACTTCCAATCCAGAGACCTTTAACGCCTTGACCCCTCCTCCCCTGTGTGCTGGTTCCTCACTGAAGCTGCCTGGTGACTGAGTGCAACACCTGGAAAGTTTCTAAGGGAGAGAGTTCCCCACAGATGCAGTACAACAGCAGTAAACAGCTTTGCATGAGGGCTCTGCCATTTGTTAAATTGTGTGACCCTAGACAAATTATATGTCATCTTTAAGCCCTAGCTTGACAAATTATAAGATAGTGGTGATAATTGTACCTACATTTATTGTGAGAATTTGAGGATCCTTATGTAGCTCTTAACATAGTAATGTCAGTGTATTTAACTGCTGTTAAGTTACAGATACCAGGAAGTACTTAATCTTATGTCCAGCTTAGCTTAGGGATAGTAGGAAGCCCTGTCTCTGTACATCTTTGTGTTTTTCCCTGTGTCTTACACTTGACAGTGACCCACTGTTGTTACTGTCATTTCATTGCTTTGAGCGCCATTTGTAAAAGGAAAACTCGGTGCAGGCGCGGTACTTCATGTGTCTCTGGAGTCAGATGGGCACTTGCCTTTGGAACCAGACAGATCCTGCCTTCTACCTGGCCTTCTTTACCTTCTCAGGGCCTCGCTTTCCTCACTGCTTACCATGCTAGTGACACCGTCTGTCTTGCAGAGTAGTTATGAGGTTGATTGCTAGAGCGTAAGCAGTGCCAAGTAGCTGGTGCCGAGTAGATGCCTAATAAATGGTTGTTGCGATGAAAAAATTTCTCTTTTGGGCAAAGGGGACAGGTGGGGACTGGATGGGCCATTGCATTAAGTGCTGCTCTGTGCCTTTCTCCTCCTTTCCCTACAGTCGAGGGGAGCTGCAGCGAGAGTCAGACTTCATGGCCAGCGTGGACAGCAGCTGGATCTCCTGGGGGGTCGGCGTCTTCCTGCTGAAGCCCCTCAAGTGGACTCTGTCTAACATGCTGGGGGATAATAAGGTTCCTGCCGAGGAGGTGCTTGTGGCTGTGGAGCTGCTGCAGGTGCGTGTGCAGAAGGGAAGAGCCGGGGTCACCTGTGTGATGACAAGCCTGTCTGCTTGTTTGCATTCTTGAGGAAAACTCTCTCTTCTGTTTTTGACAGAGTTGATACCTGAGTTTACCCAGCCTCCTTTGAGCTGTCCTTTGCAGCATTATCATTTGTTATGTGCGACCCTTGTTCTAGGAATCATCTGTAACAGTTAATTGCTTGCTGGTATTCGTAAGGAATATTGATAAGTTATAATTGAGGAAATGCTTTGCCTTCTGTAGTTTACTGTAAGAAATCCCCTGGATTTCTGAGGATCTTATGACTTTCAGCTTTGCCTACCACTAAATTAGCAGACAGGACTCTAATTTCCTACTCAGAATCTGCCCATTTCCCCTTCCAACTTGCTGAGGGCTGCCTTCCACTGTCCCTGCTCTTCTGCCTCAAAGTGACCTCCAGGACTTGGTCCTGTCCTCCCCTCCTGTGCAGTGAGCCTCCTCCCAGCTGCCTTTGTCCTTTGCCCAGCCTCTTTCCTCTGCTGGCGTGACGGGCACCCTCAGTGCCCATAGCAAGCTGACCCCTTGTTCCACCTGGAAGACACATAGTCAGTCCTGCTCTGTGTCACTGGACGGGCCCTGCTTGCACCCCCAGGTGTAGGAGGCCCCTCAGCCACTCTGCAGCTCACTTCCCCGCTCCCACTGCCCCTCCACTCCTGCCCTCTTCACTCTGCAGATGCCACGAGAAGGTGGCCTCTGAAGCCCGCCTTCCACTTCCTGTCCTGCCCCCTGCAGTTCTGTGTCCCCATGCTCTGAGGGTGGAGTGGCCTTCTTCTCTGCCACATGTGCTCCTGAGCCTGCCCCACCTTCCCTGTCCCTGTGTCCCATCAGCCTTTGCTCTTTATAATTCGTCTTTCTCTCTTCCTTGGCTTCACTCCACTTAGCTTTTCCCATCACAAGTTGACTTTTATGGTTGCTGGCTCCTGCCAGCTACTGCTGTGTCTCTGTCTGTCTCTCTATTTCACTAAAATACACCAGACCTGCTTCAGCCCCGCTGCTGCACTGAAACTGCTGTGCACAGGGCTGTGGAACCTTGAAGTGGGTGTGTGTTTATGAAGTTAACTGAACATTCACCAGGTAGCTGAAGTGGGCTGCAGGTGGTGGTTAGTTTTGAAAGCCATAGACCAAGCACAACCTCAGGGCCTTTGCATATCCCTGGAGGTTTCTGCACAGCTGCAGCCAGCTCAGAATCCCATCCCCAAGGGAAGTGCTGGTTTCTCCTCACCTTGACAGACTCTTGTGCTCCCTGCCTTGTACTGAGGCTTCCTGTTCTCCATGACTTTTGAGCGAGTGACCCACATTTTCTTTACTCTCTCCCTGTCTGCAATGTGACCTTGTTCTCCAAGCCCATCATGGTCCCCACAGTGACCACAGGGTAGGATGGATTGTTCTGGGCCAAGTTGGGGTCTTCTCTACAGACTTTTACCCCCCATGTTCTCCAACCTGGAGTGAGCAAGAGGCAGGTCCGTTGGCTGCAGAGATGTCGTTTTGGACTCAGTCTGAGATCAAAAGGTAGAGAATGGCAGTGAAGTGGAGTAAAATTACACCACTCTGTGGAAATCAGAAATAGTCTTTGATGGCAATGTTGTCTAGAGCTGTTTAGGTAGAAAAATAAGTGTCAAAGCCAGGCAGGTGCTGCACACCTGCAATCCCAGCACTGTGGGAGGCTAAGGTTTGAGCCCAGGCTGGGTAAGTTAGCAGCTTAGCAGGAGCCTGACTCAAAATAAAAAGTAAAAAAAGACTGGGGTGTAGCTGAATGCAAAGGCCCCAGGTTCAGTCTCCCGTACCACAAAAATAACAAAGAATAGCAAGTCTTCAAGCTCTCGGGGTGCAGTACTGCTAAATCGATGCTTGCTTCACTAACCGAGCACCTCACCATTTGCTCGAATAGTTGGTGGCTCCATTGTTGTCTTGGGAGGGGCTGGGGGCGACTTCCTTACATTTGTGACCCTAACTGGTCTTACCCGGGTATAGAGGAGAAAGAAGCAAATGTAGAGAAAAAACCTGCAGCTGAGGGAGATTGGTTTTCCTAAGCCCAGACTTAGAAAACACCTAGTAACTTTTTACTTTCTTTTAAACAGTCCCAAAAATATACATAAAAACCCCAAAATTGCCTATGATTTTGCTTTGAAAACAAAGTATACAAAGAACTGAGCTCCCTTCCTGTTTGTCCCATTCTATTTCTCTGAGTATGTTCCTTTCCCATTGGTCCTGTGTGTTTGCAGTCTTTTCTTGTGGACCCTCTCACACTCTGTGCTGTATCACTGTCCATTCTGTTTTCTTAATTAGCATTGACTACTGAAACATCTCACCTGTTTGTTCTCTGAGTACCTTTTATTAATGCTGCGTACCATTAATCTATTTGTGTGTGGGCACCATACAGGTCTGACTATGGTAGCTTTATAGGGTTATCTGATGGGACAGCCAAGTCTAATGGAAACTTAAGTCACTGTCTTATTGACTCTGTGCTGCCTTTGACATTTCTGCCCACTCACTTCTCGAAATTTCCCTTTTCCCTGAATTTGAGCAGCAGGTTCCTTTGGTTTCCCCCTGAGCAGTCCTGCTGGGTCCCTTGTGGGTCCCTTGACTGCGTAAACATTGTTCCTCACTTGTCACTTTCCTCCCCGGGTTTCCTTGGTCATCCCACTTACACCTGTGATCATAATTACCAGCCGTGTGCTGAAAACTTCTGGAGTTCTCTCTGTCCTGGTGTCTCCTTGAACCGTCAGATTTGTACTCCATTGTCTGCTGTACCTACAGTCTTGGATGTCCCTCGGGTGTCCCAACCAGCATGTCCCACAGGGAACGTTTTGTCTTTCCTTTAAGATCGGCTTTCCTCCTGGAGTTTGCTAATAACAGCATCACATCTACCAGTCACTCAGGTCGGAGCCTAGACCTTCCTTCTCCTTCAACCCTGTACTCAGCCACTCTGCACTGTCAGTTTTATCTTCTGCGTGTTGCTCGAATCTGTGCTTCTGTCCCTCTATGTGCAGATTCTCTCTGTTCAGCCCCCTGTCTTCTCTTGCATAACTGGTGCCCACCTCCAATCACTGCTCTGTAGTCCCTCCTCCGAGCTGTCATCCAGCTCTCTCGGTGTAGCCATGCGGTCCCTCCAGTGACCGCCCATCTCCTGCAGGACGAAGCGCAACAGGTCCAGTGGTACTGTTCGCATCATGCGGAAGTGCTACCACTCATCTCCCTTGCCCTCTGGCGGCGAATCTGCCGTACTGACTCTCACTTCCGTGCTCATGGCTGGCCCTCTTCCCCAAGATCCCCTCCATCTGCTTCGCCAAGCAGTCGCTGTACCCCTCAGGCTTCAGCTCAGCAGCCTTTTTTATTGATGCTGGGGTTGAACCCGAGGCCTTGCACCTGCTGCTCCTGCTTCAACACCGAGCTACACACTCCCAGTTCAGCCTCTCTAAAGAAACCTCTGAATCCTCGGGTTTTCTTCTGCGCATTCTCATAGCATCCTGTGCTTACCTCAGTAGCTGTCTGACTGCAGAAGTGATTTCCACATCTGAGGAACGGGCACCTTGTCGTGGAGCTTCTGTTCCTGGCTTCCCACTAACCTTGCCCTCCTGCTCATCACATAGTCTGCTCTTCAGACTCTATAAACTCAGTAACATCCATGTCTGCGGCCTCGCCAGTTGCCTTAGAATTGAAGAGACTGGACCGGGAAGGAAATGTAGGAGTCATCTCATCCATGTGGCTCTTCCGGTTGTGAGAGGGATGCTGAGGACCTGTGAGCCTGACCCCAGCTCTCCTTCCTCCCAAGAGAGCACAGCCTGGGGGAGGCACACACAGCAAGTCCCTGGCGGGCCTGCGAGCTCGGAGCTGCCGTTTCTTGTACCTCAGTTCGTACAGTCAGCAGCTTACCCGCAGAGTCTGAAGAAAACACGAGCTCTTTTTTCTTTGTTAGAAGGCACTGTTTGAGGGAGGATGGGGATGCTGCTCCCCAACTCTTGCCTTGCCTGGGCACGGTTCTGGAGCTCAGGGCCAGGTTGCACCCCTTCCTGTGGTGGCGGCCAGGCCTGTGAGCCCTGTTGCCCTTCCTGCAGGAGAAGGCCGAGGAGGTGTATCGCCTGTACCAGCACTCGCCCCTGTCCTCCCACCCCGTGGTGGCCCTGTCAGAGCTCAGCACCCTGTGCGCCAACTCCTGCCCGGACGAGAGGACCTTCTACTTGGTGTTGCTGCAGCTGCAGAAGGAGAAGCGGGTCACTGTCCTCGAGCAGAATGGGGAGAAGGTCGGAGCCCTGTTCATTCGTTCCTTTCACACAGTGGTTTGATTGGGCCTGAGGGAGGGGCAGCAGTGACTCGTCCCTGTCCCACAGATCGTGAAGTTTGCCCGGGGGCCACACGCCAAGGTGTCCCCTGTGAATGATGTGGATGTCGGGGTGTACCAGCTGATGCAGAGCGAGCAGCTCCTCTCCCGCAAAGTGGAGTCTTTATCCCAGGAGGCCGAGAGGTGGGTAGCTCCTCCCTAGCAGGCGTGCACGGAGCCTCCCATACTAACCATGCTGCTTACAAAAGTGCTAACTGCTCGGTACAGAAACCTTGGCAACACTGAGTACCACAGAGGAGTGAAATCTGTGAATTCTGCTGCCAGAGATGACAGTTAGCAACATGTTATTTCTGTTCTTCCGTGGCAGTGTCTGTCTAGCCAGCGTTTGTCGAGCCAGGTGTCGTCTTTGTGAGCAGGGCCCTCTGTGCCTTCGCAGGGATCTTTCCAAGGGACCACCGCTTTTCCCTGCGTGCCTGCATGGGGTCTGTGGTAACAGCCACAGATGTGTCTCTGAAAGGACAGACAGTAAATTGGACTTGTTCACTCTCCTCCCAGTGAGAAAAGTGCACATCTGTCACTAGGCTGCGCTAGATGGCTGAGGTCATCGCAGAGGTTAGGGATCACGGGGAGGGGTGGGTGTGATCTTCAGATCCCAGACCACTTTGACTGGGTGTGGTTCTCAGGGCCTCTCTGGGACTCTACCACCCATTCAGTGCACAGTCCTCTGCATCTGTCTGCTGTTCAACAGGTGTAAAGAGGAAGCCCGCCGGGCCTGCCGAGCAGGAAAGAAGCAACTGGTGAGCTCTCTTCCCCTGCGGCCATGTAGCAGTGTCCTAGGCAGGCTGGGAGGGGTCCCCAGGAGTTCAACAATGGTCTTCTTGGGTATCGGGAGCAGAGGCTACAGGTGGCCCAAAGTCCACAGCTTGTTTTGTTTTGTTTTACCTTTTTTTTTTTTTTTTTGGTCTTTTTGAGACAGGGTTTTACTATGAAGTTCAGGCTGGCCTTGAACTCACTTTGCAGCCCAGGCTGGCCTCGACCTCACATCAATCCTCCTGTCTCAGCTTCCTGAGTGCTGGGATACAGGCATGTGCCAGCATGCCTGGCTTGTTTTACTTTTTGAGACAGGGTCTCACTATGTAGTTTAGGCTGATCTTGAACTCACTATGTAGCCATGAACTTGCTGCGATCCTCCTGCCACAGCCTCCCGAGTACAGGGATTATAGGCCTCTGCCACCATGCCTAGCAACAGATTATTTTATATTTGAGAGAGAAGGCCTGGGGTGGCCTTACCATTTGGGAGGGACTGGTATCCTCTTGCTTTGTGGCCAGCTCTGTCCAGCCCTAACCTAAACTCCATATCTCCAGGCACTAAGGTCCCTCAAGGCCAAGCAGCGGACAGAGAAGCGCATTGAGGCCCTGCACGCCAAGCTCGACACTGTTCAAGGCATCCTGGACCGCATCTATGCCTCCCAGACGGACCAGATGGTAACTGTGCCCCTCCCCCCTGGCTCACAGCTCACCTTGGCCTTGTGGCTGTGCTGTTGGGAAGGAACCTCGTTCTTTCTGGGTGTAGTTGGGCTGCCTTTGAGTTTCCTGTGGGAGGTTTGGCCCCTGTGGGTGTGAGTTTGGTGGTCAAAACTGCCCAAAGCTGTCTTTCAGGGTTAAGCATGATTGTCTGGATTTTGCTGGAAATGGCCTTTGCACTGAGAACTGGGCCTTGTCTTTAGGTTTTCAATGCCTACCAGGCTGGGGTAGGCGCTCTGAAGCTGTCCATGAAGGATGTCACGGTGGAGAAGGCAGAGAGCCTTGTGGATCAGATCCAGGAGGTACAGGAAGTGGCCGGGCGATGGGGGCACACACGCCAAAACAAATCACAGAGGACAGACATGACCTTGTTGCAGTCCCCTTTCCCAGACTTGACCTTGTGACTCTGAAGAGCCTTTCCCTGACTCTCGGATGATTTGTAACACTGTGTTCCTCTGAAGACCTTGAGATGCTCAGCCACCATTCCTAATTCAGAGCTTTGTGCTTGTCTCTTCCAGCTGTGTGACACCCAGGACGAAGTTTCTCAGACTCTTGCTGGTGGGGTAACCAATGGTGTAGGTGAGTTGCCCGGGTGACACTTTCTTCTTCCCTTTCTTCCTAAGAGGTCTCACTTCCTTGTGCCGTGACAGGTCTGATCGTGGACTTCCCTGATGTGGGAGGCCCCTCCGTGGAGATCACTCGTAGGAGTAGTTGGAGGGAATTGCCATTCCCATCTCCATCCACTGTCCAGAAGGCCCTCTGTGCTCCAGTGATCCTTACTTTCACGGCTCAGCTGGCAAGTCCTTCTCCTAGGACAGTGATGACGAGCATTTTATTAGAGACACGTGCCCCAGCTGCAACCCAAAACCTACTTGTTTATCACCAAATGCCAACACTGCAGTTAAACCTGAACACTGAGGGTCTAGTTTAGAAAAAATAACTCATGATGTCATCACAGAGAGGGCCGTATGTGCTCACTGCAGTGTGTGCGCCATGGATCCCCCACCGTGGTCCTAGGGCCAAAGGAATCAGGGCCAGTTCAGTGCTATCAGCACAGTTTACACCTCCTTGATCTAGCTCTGTGTGTGGAAAAAGATCTGCTTGAAGGTCCCCTTCGCTTCCTAACTTGTGACTCTTTTAACCTGAAAGGAGGCCTGGGCATCTTTTGTAAAGCTGAGCTGGGTTTCAGAAGATCCTAGAACTGGAACCCTAGTTCTGGATTCATTGAGTTATTTCCTCCTTGAAGCTAATATGTTCCTGTGTTGCTTCTTCTTCCCAGATTTTGACAGTGAGGAACTGGAGAAGGAGTTGGACATCCTCCTTCGGGACACCACCAAAGAACCTTTGGAGCTGCCTGACAGACCCCAGTCTTACACCAACAGTGTGCCTCACCCTAGGATCTCTGATGCTGAACTTGAAGCTGAACTTGAGAAACTGTCTTTATCAGAGCCAGGTATGGGCTTTTTCCAGGGCTGCTGGTGGGCTGGGACCCTCTGGCTGACAGAGGAGCTGGGTACAGAATGGATGGGTTACAGCCCAAAGCTCTATAAGGCATGGGCAGGGATGTTATATTAAAGTTCAGTCCCTTAGGCACTGGGATGCTTCCATCATGAAGACCTTCCTGCTGCAGTGCTGTCATTTCTTCTCTTTGCAGATTTGGTTCCGAGCAGTAAATCTCCAAAAAGGCTATTGGAACCAACTCTCTAAAGCCATTGTAGGACCCTCAAGTGAAGGGCCCTCACGTAAAAGACCAGCTCATGTGTGTACATAGTTATTTAAGCGAGAAATGCTCCGAATTGGCTGGAAGAGGAGGAAGGAGAAGCACTCTGGTATATCTGGATGCTGCCACTCTCAGCAGGACAGATAGAATCTCTGGAAGCAGTGCTCCAAAAGCTTGCTCCCAGCGGGTGTCTTGGACCTCCCTTCTCATCCAGATAGTGCCACAATTTATACAGTCCTGTGTGTGACCTGTCGTCTCTCATAGCCTGCAGTTCTTGCCAGTGGCTCAGTTAGGTTTGTCTTCACCCACCAGCTTCGTTCCAGCCTGTGAAGGTGAAAAATTTGCAACTTTGCCAAATCAAAGTCAGTCCTCTTCTCCAGCCCCACCACTTTTTTTTTTAAGAAGGATTTATTCTGTCTGTAACGTCCATTAAACAACGTCCTGTCCAACTCCATTTTCATTGGTAATGCGAAGAATAAGAATCAAATACTTAAAAGTTAAATTGAGGAGACTTAACAGCTGCTGCTTCATGGAGAAACAGTGCAAGATTTTTCTCTGTGACTGTCAAGTCCTCCAGATGTTGAGGAAAGGAGGTCATCCCTGAGTGACGCAGGGTCATACAGTTGGGAGGGGGACTTGTGCGGTTGGCGGATGCAGCTCTTCCGTCTTAACGCAGAGGAGCTTCTGGTGGTGGAAAGAGTCAGTCGTTCTCCGTCTTTCGAACTCGAGTGGGGAGAGACCCAGGTGACTACAGGGCCCCAAGGTATCCAAACCCCATGGGCTTTTTTTATAGAGGCAAAACTTTTGCCTTGCCCCCTTGTGGAATTATACACACAAATGTTTATTCCAGAACAAGCCACGCATACCACTCCTCCCTCCCCTTTGAGAACCTGACCCACACCAACAGGGGCCCCATTTGAATCAGAAAATCATTTCCTGCATAGCCCACTGCTCAGGATGGGGGACCTGAGTCAAGATGTGCAATAGGAGCAGGTGGCTGTGGCTCTGCCGGATGTACCCTGCGCTTCCTGGGTCCTGCTGTACCCCGTCCCTGCTTTCTGCCGTCCTGTCTTCCCACTTCCTTTGATGGACTAGGGAAGGGTGTGCAGGGCAGGCAGAAGCAGGTGTGAGTGCTCCACCAAGGAGAAGAGGTGACCGGCACACTGCCAAGCTGCTGCCCAGTTCAAGGATTCTGCCTGGAGTCCTCTGCCCTGCTCCTCCTGCTTTGCAGAGCAGAGCGGGGCGCTTGGCTCTGGGCCAGAGGTACGACTTCGCTCAACAAATTTCTTTCCCACTGAACTTTGGTAAATGGAAATGGGGGTGAAGAGAAACAATCACTATTTTTTTCTTTTTTATCTGGTAAATAATTAAAAGAAAACCCTTGTGTCGTCCTTTCTTCTTTCTGCCTCCCCTAGCCACCTGTGTGTGCACACTTTGGTTCTGACGTCCCAATGTGAGCCCTGCTCTGGGCGTGCTATGCGCCATGCCCTGGGGCCAGCAGCCTTTGCGGCTGGGTGCAGGGAGCAGGTTAGGTCAGCCGCAGTGCCAGGTAAGTCAGCAGGCGAGCCGGCTGGGAAAAGTATTGGGAGCCTGGAAGGGAACTGAAAAAGTCGAGCTGGTAGGTACAGAAGGTGTGGGAAAATGCCAAGGCTTGTGTGGTGATAAAACTCCCACTGGACGGAAGTCTCTGGGACATGGGAAGCCGCTTCATGTGTTTTCATAGTGAGTTTTCCCAAGCCATTGAAAAGTCCTCCTTCAGTGTTTTGCACAGAAGACCAAGGAGCTGAAGTGGATACATCATGGAATCATGCGCTGCTGGCTCCGTGCTTCATGCTCAGCCGACCAGTGTTCTGTTCACATCTGGGCCTGGACACCCTCCATGTGTTGATGAAACCACCTCCAACATCTTCATTGGCTTAGACTGGACCTCTAAAGTGTGGTGGGGGAACCATCTCCACAGTATTGTTGGGAAACCATCCCCAGCATTTTCATGAAGTGTCACTGAACTGATACTGTGGTTGGGAAATGACCTCTACCACCTCCAGCGTCTCCATGGGAGGTGACTGAAGCCTTCACATTGTGGTTGAGAAACAGTCTTCAGCATCACCACGGGGTGTGGTTGAACGTTCTCACTGTGGTTGAAAAACCACCTCCAGCATCTTCACAAAGTGGGGCTGAACCTTCACCCTGTGGTTGAGAAACTAACTCAAGCATCTTCATGGCATGTGGCTGAATTTTCACATCGTGGTTGGGAACGAACCTCCAGCATGATCATGGTGCATGGCCGGACCTCCTCGCTGTGGTTGGGAATGCACCTCCAGCATCTTCAAGGGGCGTGGCTAAACATTCAAGTTGTGGTTGGGAAAGCACCTCCAGGGTCATCATGGGGTGTGGCTGAACATATAGATTGTGGTTAGGAAATCATCTTTAGCATCTTCTTGGGCTGTGGCTTCATAGTCACACTGTGGTTGAGAAACCACCTCAAGGATCTTCATGGGCAGTGACTGAACTTTCACACCCTGTTTGGGAAAGAACCTCCAGCATCATCAAGGGGTGAGGCTGGACCTTCAGATTGTGGTTGTGAACGCTTCAGCAGTGTCATGGAGCGGGGAGGCTGGATTTTCAGACTGTGGTTGGAAAAACACCTTCAGAATCTTCGTGGGATGTGGTTGAACCTCCACACTGGTTGAGAGAGCACCTCCAGCATCTTCATGGGGTGTGGCTGAACAGTCACACTGGTTGCAGAACTACCTCTAGAATCTTCTTGGGCGGTGGCTGGGAAAGCACCTGCAGCATTGTAATAGGGTGTGGTTGAACCTTCACGCTGTGGTTTGGTGAGGACCTCCAGCAGCATCGTGGCTTTTGACCAGACCTTCACACCATGGTTGAGAAATCACCTCCAGAATCTTCAAGGGTTGTGGCTGAATGTTCACTCTGGTTGGGAAAGCAACTCCAGCATCATCATGGGGTGTATCTGGGCCTTCACATTGTGATTGGGGAAGCACCTACAGGATCTTAATGTGTGTGGCTGGATCTTGAGACTCTGGTTGGGAAGGCACCTCCAGCATCATGTTGGGGTGTGGCTGGATACCCTGTGATTGGGACTGCACCTCCAGGATCCTCATGGGTTTCTAATGAACCTTCACAGTGTGGTTGAGAAAAGCACCTCGAGAATTGTTGAAGATTCATGCTGAACCTTCAGATTGTGGGTTGGAAAGCACATCTAGCATCATCCTGGATTGTGACTGGACCTTCAAACTGTGGTTGGGAAAGCACCTCCCACATCATTTATGGGGTGTGGTAAAACATTCACATTGTGGTTAGGAAATCACCTTTAGCATCTTTATTGGCTGGAGCTGAAAATGCACACTGATGTTGGGAAAGCATCTCTAGTATCTTCATGGTCTGTGACTGAATGTTCACACAGTGGTGGGGGAAACACCCAGAGGATCTTCATGAGGTGTGACCCAACTTTTACATTGTGGTTGGGAAAGCACCTCCAGTATCTTAAAGGGTTATTGCTTGACATTCACACTGTGGTTGGGAAACCAAGTCGAGAATATTCTCAGGCTATTCCTGAACCTTCACACTGGTTGGGAAACCACCTCTAGTGTCTTCATGAAGTGTGATGTGACTGAGCCTTCACACTGTGGTTGAGAACTACCTCCATCATCTTCCTAGGGTGTGACTGGACCTTCACACTGTCATTGGGAAAGCACCTCCATCATCTTCAAGGGGAGTGGCTGCCCATTTTGTGGCTGGGAAACATTTACCATCTTTCTGGGCTGTAGCTGAACATTCACACTGCAGTTGGCAAACCACCTCCAGGATCTTCATGGGCTACAGCTGGACCTTCATACTGTGTTTTAAAAGCACCTCCAGCAACATCATGGGGTGAGGCTGAACATTCACACCGTGGCTGGGAAAGCACCAGGATCTTCAAGATTGTGACTGGACATTCTTGTGGTTGGGAAGCCACCTCTAGAATATTCTTGGGGTATTCCTAAACTTTCACACTGGCTTGGAAACCACCTCCAACATCTTCATCAGCTGTGGCTAAACCTTTACATTGTGACTGAGAAATCACCTCCAGCATCTTCATGGAGCTAAACATTCACATTGTGGTTGGGAAAGTGCCTGCAGCATCTTTGTGGGTTGTATCTGGACCTTCATACTGTGGTTGGCAAACCACCTCCAGCATAGTCATGGGACATGGCTGAACAGTCACGTTGTGGCTGGGAAACCACCTCCAGCATCTTTATGGGTTGTGACTGACCTTTGCATTGTGGTTGGGAAACAACCTCCAGCATCATCACGGGGTGTAGTTGAACGGTCACATTGTGGTTAGAAGGCCACCTCCAGCACCTCCATGGGCTGTGACTGAACATTCACACTGGTTGGGAAGCCACCTCCACCATATTCTTGGGGGATTCCTAAACTTTGACACTTGTTGGGAAACCACCTGTTGTAATCAGGGATTGCAAGAAGAACAATTACAGGGCTGGGGATTTAGCTCAGTGGCATAAGCACCTGCCTGGCAAGCATAAGGTCATGAGTTCAATCATCAGTGCCACAAAAAAAAAAAAGAACAATTACATTCAGGACACATAATTTATAGTGTTATTTATAATGGTCACCCAAGGAGTCAAATGCAAAGAAAGTGCAGGAAATCTGTCCATAACACTGAAGACCTAGAAAATCCAGCCAAGGGCCTGTATTCATGGCAATAACCTGCATGAGTTCAGCTGAAAACCTAGAGCCCATGACAATGACCCATGCAAGTCTGTTTCACAGATCTGCACTGGGAAGGCCCAAAGGTCAGCAGTGGAAGCTAGAAAGTCTGTGCCAGCAGGCTGAGTTCTGTACTGGAGCCAAGAAGTGACATTCAAAATAAGAACCAGGGCTCCCCTGAAAAGTACCACAGCCACTTTCAGCGACAACGAGGTCCTGAGCTCCTCCAACAATGGGAATAGCCGAGTGTATATCAGGAAGCCAGCATGACAAGCTCCTCCAGGAGAACCAACAGCTCCAACCAACAACACTTAGGAGAATCTACAATGCTTCCTCTCCACTTCTTTTTATGCTGGCAGCAGTCCTCAAGTGGGCCATCCACACTCAGCACCACGCTGATTCAGTTCAGCTGGTGTTTTAAGTCGACTACCAGTTACCAATCCACTACACCACTGGCAGCATCTTCATGGGCTGTGGCTGAACATTCTCACTGTTTGGAAAACCACCCCAGGATCCTCATGGGGTACAGCTAAACATTCACACAGTGGTTGGAAATCCATTTCCACCATCTTCGTGGGATATAGCTAAATATCACTGCAACCAGCATCGTCATAGGATGTGAATGCACACCCATTCTGTGGCTGAACCTTTACATTGTGGTGGGGGAAGCATGCCCAGCATCTTCAAGGGCTGTGGCTGAACCTTATAATTGGTTGGGAAATCAACTCCAGCATCTTCATTGGGGTGTGGATGGCACCCACCCTGGAGTTCGGAAACCAAGTCCAGTATCTTCCTGGGTTCTGGTGGGAGACCTACCCTCTTCCAGGTGGACCACCTCCACATTGTCTTGTGCTGTGGGTGAATTTATCCCTGGTCCTCTCATCTGGGTGTATATCAGGAAGTTTGACAGGCTTTTCTCTCTCTCCTGGGTTGTGGTACAGACAGTTAACAGCTCCGCATGTCCTATCGCAGGGAGATGCTCAGGATGGTTCATGCTCCACTGCATCAGGCCCCACCTTAGTGCCCAGCTTTTTTGATCCTAGAGGATGAGATGCCATTGAGCCTGGCAGGGGTCCCCTGGTAGAGAGGGCCTTGTTTCCAGAGATATCCTTTGTCATTCCCATTTACACTGCATCCAAACATCAGAGTGAGCCATGGGCTGATGCGTGGTGGTCAGAGGCTGGATGTTGAGAGTTTAATACCTTAAATTGATGATCCCTCTGCAGTGTGTGTGTGAGATGTCTGTTCTGTGGGTGTCTGAAGGGCTTTTGATACCATGTTTCTGGACTCTTGCCTCTCACAACTGCGTCTGGGTTTTCCTTTGTGTTGCTGTAGCCAGTTCTTCCCATTCAATTTGTGTCAGTTCTTACCCTAATGCCCTCTTGAAAAGTGCATCTAGCCCTTGATCAAAAATATCTTTCCTCATTCCTTACATCCCTATAGGGGAGTGTCTTGGTTACTTTTCTCCCATTGCTGGGACAAAATACCTGACACCCAAAATGAAGGAAGGAAAGGTTTATTTAGCTCACCATTTGTGGAGGTTTCAGTCCATAATCAGCTGGCTCCAATGGAAGGTGGCATGGCACAGGGGCAACACTTCAAGGCAGCAGCCAGAGCAAAAAGTGGAGGAACAAGCTTCTTTTCCTGCCTTATATTGTATACAGGTCACATCCCGTCCCCACTCCAGATGGGTGTAGCACTCACAAAATCTCCTTGCCTTCCTCTTGCACAGGAGGATATTTACAAAATAAGGACCCTGGCTCCTTGCTAAGTCTCTTAGTTAAACTTCTAAACTTCTCAAGTTGACACAGTGTATCAACCATAACAGGCAGTGATGGCTAACCTTTTAGAGCTTTCAATGATAGAAACAGATCACTGCAGCACATGTGCTGGAGCTTTTTATCCCATACCATAGCTAAAGTCTAAGTTTGTCAGCTCTTCTTTGAAGAGGCAACATGTCATGGTTACTTTTTTCTCTCGTTGCTGAGATAAAAATACCCAACACCCAAAGTTAAGGAAGGAAAGGTTTATTTAGCTCACAGTTTGTGGAAGTTTCAGTCTATAATTCACTGCTTCCAGGACAGAGTGGCACATGGAAGACGGCAACCATTCATGGCAGCAGAAAACAGCGCAAGCAACAAAAGCAAAAGGGGAGGAGCATGGAGAGAAGACTCTTTTTGTCCCTTATATTGTATGAGGGCCACACCCACTTGGGTGTAGCACTCACACCCATAATCCCAGCATTGGACCATGAGTCACTCACAAACTCTAGAAGCCTGCCCCCATGGCCACATGAGGCGTTGGGAGGACATCCAGACTCAAACCATATCACAACACACCGCATCAGATTTCTACTGCAGAATGAATGACTGAAGATGCAGAAGGGGGCAGGATGGCTGGAAGTGAAGGGTCTGGAGGGGACAGGGTAAAGAAACAGGTTAATGGAGGCACTGATAGCAAGCTTCGCCATCTGGCCAGGAGCTGCTGCCCCTAGCCGCCTTGTCCCTTTGCTGCTGCTGTAGCATGGTCTGCAGGCAGAGTGTCCACCAGGGGTTGGTGATGATGATGGTGGTGGTGATATTGACAGTGATGGTGCTAACAGCGACGGTGATGATGGTAATTGTCTTGGTTACTTTACTCTTGTTGCTGGGACAAAACACCTGACACCCAGAGTGAAGCAAGGAAAGATTCATTTAGCTTACAGTTTCTGGAGATTTCAGTCCATAATCAGCTGACTCCAAGGCAGGGTGGCATGGCATAGGGGCAACACTTCAAGGCAGCAGCCAGAGCAAAAGAGAAAAGGCAAGCCTCCTCTCCTTCCTTGTATTGTACACTGCCCACCCGGCTCCACTTCAGGGTGGGTGTAGCACTCACAAAATCTCCTTGCCTTCCTCTTGCACAGGATGAGGATATTTACAAAGTAAGAACCCTGGCTCCCTGCTGAGTCTCTCAGTTAAACTTCTCAACTGCTCAAGTTGACACAATGTATCAACCATAACAGTAATAGACAGGGCTGCTGAAGAGGCTGGAGAAGGAAGAGGCCTGTAGAAAGAGGAGTAGAGTCACCTTAGGGTAGGTTGTGAATAGCAGGAAAACTGTTTTCTCCCACAGTGTTCCACAGAGAATGCTCCTGACCCCAGATGCGCCACACCTCCCAGTTCTCTAATGCCAGCCAGGTACCCTGCAGCCCTGCTCCGTTCTGACTCTCTCCAGAGTTTGTGTGGACCCCACAGGTTAAGGGTTTGATCCCACACGGTTGTCCCCGACTTCGGATGCAATCTTAATTAGTAGGACCCAGGTCACTCATTACTTCTGTCTGAATTGGCTGCTAATCAGTGGCTCCCGCACTCTCTTCTTGGGTTCTAAAGTTTTTAGAGTCTTACAGCCCTCAGACAAACTCATGACTTCCATTCACCCACTTATTACAAAGGATGTTACGAAGGAGCCAGCCGGGAAGCTGGGCAGCGAGGAACCTATGGCAAGGATGGGGAAGGGGCGCAGTACTCCGTGTCCTCTGGGGAATGTCACCTCCCCCACCCCCGCATCCTGTGTTGGGTGTCTTGGAAGCTCTCTGATCCTGTCTTCAAGGAGACTCTCATGCATTAACCACAAGCCACACTGGGATAATGGAGTACGGCAGGCTTGGGTGACGGAACGCCTACGTGTGTGACTAATCAATCACTCGAGCCTGCTTCCTTCTTATGTATTTCTGGAGGGACTGCTTTTTTGGTGCAAAATACTGATGTGTGTCTCAGGTGCGACTTTCCTGTCGTTCCATGGGCAGGGATGTGTGGTCACTGTCACTGTGGTGGGCATGTGTTTGGAGCTACCTTTGTTCTCCCTTGGGGACAAAAGTGGGCTGCCTTCCTGTACACGCACAATGGGTCAGCGTGAGCCAGGGTAGTCAGGAGCCAGGAGCTCGAGTTCCGGTTTCATCAGTGCCTGGAGCTATGACGTTTTCTCTTCTCTCCCCCTCCTCCCTCCCCTGCTCTCCCTCCCTCTACCAGCTCACTCACCCTTGCGGGTGATTTGTGGGTGGTTTTTGTGCCTGCCTCTGCCCCTGCAGCAAGGCATTTGCCCTTGCAGGACCTGTTTCTTAGTCAAAAAAGATCCAAGAAATGATTGCTGTTAGCAAACAAGATATGATATAAAAATACAGCAAATGTTTACATTTAAGAAGTTATTATAGTTAAAGATATATCGCCATTCATCTCCTGCAAAATACTCCCCTTCACTTCTGACAGTTTCCCCCCATCATTCTTCCCACTTTCTGAATCAGTTCTGGAAGTTCTCTTTCATGTCTTTCTTTAGTTGTGCCATCATGGCTAGGCTTGTATTTGTGGGGATCCTCCTGCCTCAGCCTCTCCCGTCATGCCTGGGATTACAGGCATGTGCCACTAACCTTGACTTTTTTGATGCTCTGAATCAATTCAAGATGTTTCCTTTTCCCTCTCACTTTGACTTCGGGGAAGAGCCAGAAGTTGCACAGTGCTAGGTCCAATAAGGTGGACAAGGACACACATATGTCTTTGCAAGTCTTCCTTTCTGTCAGGTGGTGCTTGGCAGCAGTATTCACCTGTTTGCAATCACACCTCTTAAAGACACTCATCTAGAATGGCTTCAGAAAGTGACAAGAATGATGGGAGATGGGGGTGGTGAATTAACTAACAGTCAACTTGGAACACCCAGCTGAACTGGGTCAGCTTGGTGCCAGGTGTGGAAAGCCCATCTGAGGATTATTGCCAACAGCATAAAATGAGAACTGGAGGGGAAGACGGTGTGCTGTTGATTCATGCTGGTTTTCCTGATATGAACTCGGCTGTGCTCATCATCAGAGGAGCTTGGGTCCTCGCTGTCCCTGAGAATGGCTGCGGTTCTCTTCAGGGGAGCCCTGGTCCTTACCTTGAGCATTGCTTCCTGGCTCCAGGGCAGATCCCTCAGCCTGCTGGCACAGATCCTTCACCCCACTGGCACAGACTTTCTTGTTTTCATCACTGATCTTTGGGCCTTCCCAATGCAGATCCTGGACACACACTTGCATGAGACATTGTTGTGGGCTTAAGGCTTCCAACTGGACTCCTGCAGGACATCGTCATGAGATCCAGGCCCTCAGCTGCATTCTTTGGGCCTCTGGTGTGTGGACAGATCTCCCACACTCTTTTGCATTTGACTCTGGGTGAATATTGTAAATAATCCTATAAATAATGTGTCTGGTATTAAATCTTTTTCCTTGTAAACCCTGACTACAACTTAATCCTTGAAGAGGGATTAATAGCAAGGTGTTCTACTGTAATGTAATTTATTAAATGTAAACCTTCACTGTAGATTTTGATCACATCTCGTAACAGGGCATACGCTGGTGACAGCAGAGACCGTGAGTTGCAAAATGCCTTTGAAAAGTGTCCAGCACTCCCACTCGAGTGCCTGTGGCCTCTGGAGCACACAGAGCCTGGCCGGCCTGCCTGGTGCTGCTGAGAAGAGATAAAGTCAGATAAAATCAGATAAAATCAGCATCTGGAGGGCCAAAGACAAGCCTTTTCCAGCTGAAAGGGGACTGCAAGGGAGGGTCGGTGGCCTCAGGAGGGTCTGAGGACACTATCTGCCTTCCCCGCATCCCAACTCTGCCCCTTGCAGCAGGCTCTGTGTGACACAGAAGGACGTGGGCACTGAGGAACAGCACTGGGGCTCCGACTTCAAGGCCCTCCTCACCCAGGCCCTGACAAAGCCCCTCCGTGACACAGTCCAGCCAGGCCCCTCAGAGCCATCCTCTCTTCCCCTCCGCCTTGGCCACAAAGCCGTGAACAAACACTGACATCGTTTCTGACAGGTCCAGGTCCACCACTTTGATCACCCTGGGCCCCCAGAGTACATGTGTGAGAAGGCTCAAGGTTGTCCAGAGAATTTTCTGGGTGTCAGCCAAGCCCTGAAGGGGGCCTCTCTAGCCTATGTGGAGGGCAGGAGCCCAATTTCAATAAGCACTTATTACTAACTCAGTTTCACAAGGACCAACCACCACCATTTCCTGTTTTTGTTTTGTTTCGGCACTGAATCTACTGCCTCTGTCCCCCAGTTTTTTGAGGCAGGGTCTTGCTATGTAGTTCAGCCTGGCCTTGAACTCACTTTGTAACCCAGGCTGGTCTTGAACTCATGGTGATCCTCCTGCCTTGGCCTCCCCAGAGCTGGGATTATAGGTGTGCACCACCATGCCTGGCTCTTCCTTATTAAACAACTTTGCCATTCACCATCCTTTATGTTTGCTTCCAGTTTTCTTCATTTGTGCTATAAAGTTAGATAAAGTTTTTATATCATTATTATGTTCCAGTGATGATTTGGAAGCTGTAGAATAGATTTCTAGTCCCTCCATGGTTACCCTCACATTTGTAGCATATGGATTTGACTATACATTTTTCTTTTTCTTTTTTTTTTATTTTGAAAAGAATACAACCAAACAAAATAAAACAGAGTAGAGTCAATCACAACAAAACAAGGAACATGGTACATGACTTCTAAACAGGGTAAAAAGCAATCAATAATGGCTACCATAATGCCTCTTGTTATCTGCATTATACCTGCCCATACCATCAGGGATAAGTAAAGTCAAACAAAATACAACAAAATAAAACAGTAAACAAAAGCAAAAACAAAACAAAACAAACAAAGCAGAACAACATAAGCAACACAGAACTTCAAGATACTAGTAAAACAGCAGTGGCTACCATAATATTTGCTATCTTCAGAACAGTTGCCTACACCTTCAGACATATTACAATCAAACAACACAGCATAGAGTAAAATCAATCAAAACAAAACAATAAAAGCAATACAGGGTTTCTGAACAAGATAATTGGACATCCCCAATGGCTGCAATTATATATTTTGCTATTTTTAAAATAGCTGTCCATGTCATCAAGTATAATAAAATCAGACAAAACAGAATAAAATGAAACTAATCAGAACAATGATATGAGTTTCAAATCATAATAGATTAACAGTGGTCACTTCCTTTCCCTTTTTAGATAATTCCTCCCCTTTGACTTTCCCAATATGTATTGTGCATTTTCGATCCCACTAACTCCTTTAGTTTGTTTTACTAGGAAAACAACATGAAATTCACCCATGTGACTCTGAACCATTTCATCCATGAGCATGATCACCAGTTGCCTCTATCCACCTACAAGAGCCTTGAGATTATCTTCCTTTATAGCTGAGTAGGTTTCCACCACATAAAATGCCATGTCTTTCTTATCCATTCTGCAATTGATGGGTAAGCTATCCCTACTTTTTTTCTGGCTCCCTGTCACATAGAGCATTGTTCTCTGTCCTTTGACTTTCAGTCTATGAATTTTCTTTCTAGTTAAATGTGTTTCTTGTATAGAGTATCTTGATGGATCCTGTCTCCTGATCCACTATGCCTGTGTTTCTTTCTATCAGTGCCTTGAGGCCCTCTTGCACTGCATTGTCTCTGCCATGCTATTTTCCTGCCATTGGCTCCCTAGTTTTCCTCTCCATTCAATCGACTGGCCCTACTTGATGGTCTCCCTCTGCCATTGTTCCTGAGACCATGGTCCTTTTTCTCTCTCTCTAGAATGTCCTTTAGTATTCTTTGTAGGGTTGGTTTGGTGGTCATGAATTCCTCGAGTTGTTCTTTGTCATGGGAGTATCTTGTTTCTCCATTAATGTTGAAAGAAAGTTTTGCAGGGTACATCAGTCTGGGTTGGAAGTTGTTTTCTTTCAGGACTTGCAATACTTCACTCCAGCCTCTTCTTGAATTGATGGTTTGTGTTGAGAAGTCTGCCATGATTCTGATGGGTTTTCCATTATAGGTGACCTGTTTCTTTTCTCTAACAGCTTTTAATATTCTATTCTTGAGTTGAATTTCTGGGATCTTGATTATTATACATCTGGGTGTAGATTTGTTTTGGTTATGGCTAGCTGGAGTTCTATGTGCCTCACTTATTTGAATGTCACTTTCTTTTTCCATGCTTGGGAAGTCCTCAGAAATTATTTCTGTAAATAGGGTCCTGATGTCATTTGTCTTGACCCCTGCTTTTTCACTCACATTTTTAATTCTTAAGTTATACTTCTTTTTGTCTAGCAGCTGTTGAATTGTTACTTCTTGAGTCCTTGTTATTTTTAAGAGATCTTTCGTTTCATGATCATAAGCTGCAAACCTGTCTTCAAGGTTTGAAAAATCTACCTTCAGTTTCTTTCAGGTGGTTTTTCCAGCTTTCAATGGAGTTTTTAATTTCCTGGATGTCTCTTTGAACCTGTTTCATGCATTCTAAATCTCTCTTATATTGTTCATTCATGATTTTCCTATGCTCCTCTATTTTTTTATCTGTGTCTTCTTTAGAGGTGTTTAGTAATTCTTTTATTATGGTTTTCATTTCTTCTTTTACCTGGGATAGTATTTCTGTTCTAATTTCTCTTATAGCTTCATGAAGTTGTTTCTTCACTTCAGTTGCCATCACTTCAGACATTTCAGGTGTATGATTCTTGATCTCCTCCATGTTTACCTCTCCTGGACTTGTGCTGCTTGGGTTGGACGCCAGAGATTGCCCTCTTCCACTTCATCTTGGCATATTCCTGATTTCTTCCACACACCTGGGTAGTGTGATCTCAGGCACCCCAGAACTGGCTACAGCTTCTCTGAAGTGAGACTGTTCGGCTTTTCTGGCCAGTGCTGGCTATGGGCGTCTGATGGTGGGCACCCGTGCCTCTGCACTGAGCTGGGTATCAACCCACCTGGTGTTTGCATGGGAGTGGAACTGGCCAGGGCCTGTGAACCTAAGCTGGTTAGGAACCTACTCGATACTGTCTGGAATGCGCAAGGGAGCAGAACTTGGTCTAAACAGCTTCCACGGGTCTGCCCACAACCTGGAGCTGCTACATGACTGGTTTTTCTAGCCAGTGCTGGCTATGGGTATCTGATGGTGGGCACCCGTGCCTCTGCCCTGAGCTGGGTACCAGCCCACAAGGGTCCCTGGCATTTGCACGGGAGTGTAACTGGCCAGGGCCTGAGAATCTAAGCTGTTTAGGAACCTACATGATGTTGTCTCAACTATACATTTTTCTAACATATTCTAAAGTTCTTCTATTTCTCTGTTCCCGCTGAAGGCACCCACTGAATACCCACCCATCTATCATGTTACTGTTTCCAGGAGCTTTAGTTTGGCTTGAAAAAATCAATTTCTTTCTACAGAAAGTTTCTGCTCTCTCCATATTGAGAAAGAATAACATGTATCTCAATAAGTAACAACATTATGCTAATCTTCCTGAACATTTCTTCTCCACTCCCCAAAATGAATTTTTGTTTGTTTGTTTGTTTGTTTGTGTATCTGAGACAGGATCTTGCTATGTAATACAGGCTGAACTTGAACTCACTACATATGTAACCCAGGATTTGAATTTGTATGTATTTTCCTGCCTCAGCCTTGGAGTGCTGAGACCAGAGGCCTCTGCCACCACCCCTGGTCCTACAGGACTGTACCAAGGCAAATTTTACACATTTTGTCGTTTTATCCACACACTTTAGTATGAATCTCTAACAGATTCATCACAGCCATAACCGCAGGTTCCATATCCCTGCCTGAAACACAAGAACAATTCTTCATGTCACCCAGTGCCCAGACCCAAGTTCCCTGACCTTTCCAAACGTGTCCCTGTACCACTGCCTTGTTCGCATCTGTGCCCACAAAGGCCCACCTTTGGGGTTCGGCCCCTGTGTCTCCTAAACTCTTTAGCATCCCCCACCCCCACGCGTGTTCTACAGCTCCGCTTTCCAAGTCTTCTTTTGTGGGAAGTTGTCTCTCTCCTTCTCCTGCCCTCTCTGTTCTCTCCCAGTCCTCCCTCTCCTCCTCTCCCCTTCTCCCTCCCTCTCTCTCCCTCCACCAGCTCACTCACCCTTGTGGGGGATTAGTGGGGGATTTTTGTGCCTGCCTCTGCCCCTGCCTTGGGGTACCGTCAAGAACCCGGTTTTATCTTGGCTGAGATATTTCAAAATAAGAAGCTTGGGGTGTGTGTGTGTGGGGGTGCAACATCACTGAGCTCCTAAGAAAGAAGAAATCACAAGGACACAAAAGGCGAGTTTCAAACCAGAGGGGCTGCCCGGGTGGCGGCCCTGAGGTGGGCGCTGCAGAGTCCAGGGCACAGGAAGTGGTCAGTGCCCAGGGCCAGGGCTATGGGGGCCAGCGCTCAGCAGGGGCCATCGCTCCCCCAAACGCCCCCTCCGCCATCCCAGAGCTCAGTCCTAGCCTCTGGGTGTGGAATTAAAGTACGGGGCGACCGTGAGGCCAGGACACCGGGGCTCGTGCATGGGGCTCGCGCTCCTAGGAAAGAAGCCCCCGGCAGTGCCCGGCCTCCGCCACCTCCTGGGGCGCAGCCGCACAGCGCCATCCACTGCTGGGAAGGGAGCCTGGCCCTTGGAACCCCCAGCCTCCAGGCCCTGCCACGAGACACTGCATCGCTGGTGTTTTTTTTTTTTTTTTTGTACTGGGACTCGAACTCACGACCTTGCGCTTGCCAGGCAAGTGCTTATGCCATTGAGCTGGATCCGCGGCCTCACTGGTGCTTTTTCACAGCAGCCTGGACGGTCAAAGACCTCACCAACCGGGCCTTTCCCAACGTAGCCTATTCGTGTAGTTTAGACAGTTTTGCGTGTGAACAGCAGGAAGGGAAGAGAAAGCCCATGACAGTGCGCAGAGGCAGCCGTTGCCCGTGTTTTCGTCTATTTTCTTCCTTTATTGTTTTTTTCTGTTGTCTTCTGTTAAGTCGAAGAGGTCAGTTTGATGTCATGTTTTTTTCCCCCCACATCTTAGATTTTTAAACATAGGTGCTTCCTATGCCATTGCAAATTTAATATTAAGTTTCCTTCTATCCCCTTAAATTCCCTTGGATCAAAAGGCTCTGACAGGAGGTTGGTGCTTGAACAGGGAAAAGCAAACTTGGGTTAGTGCAGTGGGCCCCCCACGCACTTGTGTTCTGCATTTATGTATCCTCTAACTGCAAATTGAAAACTTTAAAAAAATAATAATGATAAATGCTGCCGAAGCTGCAGGGAAAAAGGAACCTTTCTCCATTACCGGAGAGAATGAAACTAGTACAATCACTACAGAAATCAGTATAAAGATTCCTCACAAAACTGAAAACAGAAATCCTATTTGACACAGCTAGTTCCCTTCTAGATATCTTCCCAAAAGAGTAAAAGTCATCATTACAATGATACATATATACCCGTGTTTATAGCTAAGTTTATAATAGCTAAATCTTAGAAACAGCTTACATGCCCATTGATAGATGAACAGTAAAGAAAATGTGGTGTTTATGCACAAGGGACTACTACACTGCCATAAAGAAGGATAAAGAGTCATTTGTAGGAAAATGGCTGCACCTTGAGACCATAATGTTAATGAAACAAATGAGACACACAAACTTAAATACTGTATGATTTGTCTTACATGAGAAACCCAAAATATAAATAAAGAACAAAATAAAAGCCAGATAATAGGAAGTAGGGAGATCTTTCTAAAATGGGAAGGGAAGCAAGAGATAGAAGAAGTGGAAGGGAAGGGAAGGAAAGGAAAGGATATGGTAAAAAAAAACTGCACAAAAAAATGGAAATAAGAGTTTTTGTAAATGGGAAGGAGACCAAGAGTTGGAAGGAGTAGGGTGGGGTGGGGCTTAGGGGGATGAACAAAGATTTAAGATATGTTATGTCCATGTACCAGCTCCCCACAATAATTATAATCATTATGTACTGCATGGACTAATAAAAAATGATGCCTGTACAGAACATGTGTTAGCTTTTCTCTTGTCGGTCTTTCCTGAACAATGCAATATAGTAATTATTTAGTAGCACTACATAGTACTAGGTCTTGTAAGTGATCTAGAGATGGTTTAAAGTATACGTGAGGACGAGTGTGGGTTATGGGCATGCGCCACACCCTTGCATGGAAGCTTGAGCATCCCTGAATTCTGGTCTGTGGTACCCTGGAAGCCACCCGAGGAGGATCCCAGTGGGTAACTACAGTGTTCAAACATCTGCAAACCCAGGTCACCAGAAGGAGCCCCTGGCAGGAACTTAGAGGCTGAGACAGGACAGATCTGAGCCCACGGCCCACGGCAGAGAACCCGGCACCATCTTGGTTTCCATTACTCTGGCCTTTTAAGAAAGGCTTAGAACTCGGCAGTGTTGGGGCTGTGGACTCCTGGAAACTGAAAGACAGCAAACGCATCTGTGATTTAGGGGGTCACGGAGGCCAATCAGGTACAGCAAGAGAGAAAGGGCTTCTCATCGCCTTCTTTCTGCTTCGCAGGCCTCTCCAGGCTTTCCCTTTCCTGCACCTCCCTTTGCTAGTTTCTCTCTCTCTAAATTCTGCCGACATTGCTGTTTTCTTCTGGCATTTGAGTCGCTAGACAAGTCTACAAGCCACTTGATTTTTCCCATTTGTACTCTGCTTAAATCTTTATACAGTAATAGTCCTATTTTTAATCACCCAAGAAAATATTTTTACCATGATCTGCACCAGCTGTTTATTTTCTGAAACATCATTTTAATCTGTAAAATTCCCATTTGCTGTTGTTTCAAGGAAATATTGTTGCTTTTTACTTTTCCCGTTCAAGTAATTTTGTTTCCTTTCTCAGGTATGTTAATTATTCATTCCTAGGTCTCCAGTGCTGGTCTGTGTATTCATATTTTTCTTTAATTGCTTCACTCTTTTTGTCTTATTTGGTTTTTGAGATAGTGTCTCCCTATGTAGTTCAGGCTGGCCTTGAACTCACGGTGGAGTCCAGGCTGGCCTTCAACTCGGTGATCCTCCTGCCCCAGCCTCCTGAGTGCTGGGATTGCAGGTGTGTGCCACTGTGCCTGGCTTTCCCTTTGACTTTCATGTAGTTTTCTATGGACTTTTTCATGTCTGAGAGTGGCTTTTTTATTTTTCACAAAAGACTTCTTTTAGTTATTTAGATTTTAAATTATATTAGTTTATAACAACCAATTTAAATATGTAGTGCTCATTAAGTCTTAAAATTTAATTTATAAATGTTATGATTTTAATTATGAATCTAACATATTTTATGTATAAATGAGAACCACTTTGATAAATTTAAGACAAAACAGATTTCAATTAACATTTGGTCCCAGCTTCCTTTATGTTTATTATTAATGATTTCAATTGTACTTAAGAAATGGATATATTTGATTTTCCCTTTTTAATTCAAATTGCTCACCTGTAAAGCCTTGTGCTAGCGGCTGCCCAGCCTCGCTGCCCACAGGGGCACACCTGGCTGGTGACTCGTCCTGGTCCAGGGTCACTGCTCACTATGGAAGAAGAAAGACCCAGGGAGCCTAGAAACTGCCTTACTCTTTGTTCCTCTTAGCTTCCTGGGGGAGGGAAACCTAGGGGAAATCTAGCCCTGCCCCTACCTAGAAGAAGTGGCCACTCGAACGAGTCGGAACTTTATAGACCCTAGAGGGCTGTTACTGGGGAAAAAACTTGCAGAGCTGACTTTGGAATCAGGTCCACCTCTGCTCAAAGAAAGACTCTAGAATGACTATCCATGCAACTTTGGACAAACCATTTCGTCTTTCCGGGCCTCGGTCTTCCCTGAGCTAGGGATGGAATCCCTAGTCCAGTCGTGGTGGGAGACGCTGGTCGGGCTGGGTATTTGGACCCCAGCTCCGCCCCCGCGCTGGCCACGCCCGACCATGCCCCTTCCCGCCTTGCGTTTGGCTCCGCCCCAGCCCGGTCCACAAGACCCCGCCCCTCGCCGCTCCTGCGTTACCTCCCCCGAGCCGCGCGGTGGCGCTGAGGCTCCGCCAGGGCTGGGGGCTTCGCAGGCTCGCGCGAACGCGCAGGCGCCTGGGGACCCTGACGGCGGCGGCGGCGTAGCGTAGGGCGACCGCGGTGAGTTCGGCGGGCTCGGGGGTTGCCCGCCCTGGCCCTGCTCCCGGTGGGTCGGCTGAGTGGGCTCCCGGGGACCGTGCGCTCCTGAGGCCCGAGCCTGCCCCTGGCCGGGCCGCAGCCTCCAGGGCCCCGTGGGCGCCGACGCTTCGGGCCGTGGGCGGGCCCGGGACCTGGGCGCTCACCGCCGGCCCTGCCCCTCTGCCGCAGGCGCTCCCACCGGTCACCCTGGCCCTTCTCTGCTTGGACGGGGTCTTCTTATCGTCGGCCGAGAATGACTTTGTCCACCGCGTCCAGGAGGAGCTGGACCGCTTTCTGCTGCAGAAGCAGCTGGCGAAGTACGCGGGTGTGAGGGAGCCGCTTTGATTCGGGAAGGGTAGGACTTGCCGCCCCCGGGGGCTGCACCCGGGTAACTGGCTGGCGCCTGGCCGTGACCTTGGCCTTTCACCTTAAGTACCTCTGTGGTCTCTTCCAGCCGCGTCTTTCCTTTGTAACTCTCAGCATCACCCCGAGACTCTGCATAGCTCCCAGGGATGACTTTGTCCAGGTCCTTTGCGGCTGGCCTGGGGCTCATGGGCCGGGCGCTAAGCCACTGATAGCCTGGGCGGGGTCTGGTAGCAGTCAGGGCCCCGGGGGTGGACGATGGGAGCGACACCCCTTCCTCCCCGTCACTTCTTCCTGTCCCTTGCCAGGGTTCTGCTTTTCCCCCCACTGTCCAGTCGCCTGCGGTACCTGATCCACAGAACAGCGGAGAAGTTTGATCTCTTGAGCAGCTTCTCTGTTGGTGAGGGGTGGAGGAGGAGGACAGTCATCTGTCACCTGGACATCAGGTGTGTATCCTGTTGCCTGGATCCATCTGGCCAGCCCCTGGCAGGGTAGAGCTTGGCAGGAGCAGGGCAGGGAGCCTGCAGGCCTGGCTACCCCACTGCATAGTCAGTGCTGCTCTTTGCGTGCACAGACAGGCACCGCTTGTGGAATTCACCTGGCAAGTACAGCTGTTCATGTTGGGCCAGATGAGGTTCTGTCTGCCCGTGTTCTCTGTCAGCCTGTGCCCCAGAGAGATGATGGCACAGGGCAACGCCCGCCCTGCTGTCAGTCATCTCTTCCGGTTCATGTCTCGCAGAATGAGCATCCTATCGCAGTGGCTCTGGTCCCAGTGTTTAAAGGTGCAGGTTTTCTAATACCAGTTCCACAGTGGGAATACCTACCCCATGTGGTGTGTGAGCAAACGTCGGGAGATCTCTGCTTTGACTCTAGCACCCAAAGGCAAGCTGGCTTTTGGGGCTTGTCAGAGATGGCATTCTGCCTCAACCAGGATGCCTTCCTAAGGGATTTTTGAAGATCATTTTGGCTCAGGTTTATACCTAATACTGACAGAGTCACACTTGAATGAAAAGTAGCCCCATATTCCAATGAGCCAAAACACATTCTGATCACCACCTCCTGTTCTGCTCCAGGGTACCGAGTTCAGATGGCCCCTCTGGCCCCTGCCGCCCACCTGCCTCCCACCCCAGCAAATACCATGGTGCTCGGCCCACCTCAAACCAGGGAGCAGGTGTGGGCCCTCGAGGTCCACGGCCTGGCCGGTGGCATCATGGACGAAAGCCAGACCAGCCTTTGTATGTGCCCCGGGTGCTGCGCAGGCAGGAAAACGGGACAGAGACCTCTACTCCAAGGCCCAAGGGAGAGGCCCCAGCTGGTGGCATCTTGGAAGAGCCTGGTGATGCTGGTGCTGGGAACCCCAACACTGATCAAGCGCTCCCTGTGTTGATGACTCAGGAAACAGAGGACCTGAAGGACTCAGGCCAAAGTTGTGAGAATGAGCCAAAGCTAGAAGCAGCTGACCCTGGGCCCCCAGGACCTGAGAGTCCCTCAGGAAAGGAATGTGGGGTGGAGATGGCCACGCAGCTAGGGTCCAGTGTGCAGCCAGTCCTGGAAGAGGAGGATTCGAGTCAGCTGGAGCAGAGTCTGGTGGACAGAGAGAAGGAGGACGAGGAGGAAGAGGCCAGCTGCCCTGAGGACGACTATAGTGAGCTGCTGCAGGAGGTGATGAGGCTCTTGAGCCCAGCAAAGGGAGGGTGGAAGTGAAGTGGGTGTGGCCACAGGTGGACGGGGTAGGGGAGGTGGGGTGTGCCTAGTGGCTCAGGTCTGGGTGTTAGAGGATAGCCATTCTTTAGGGACTGTGAGGTAGGAGGTGTACATTGGATCCCAGCCCAAAATAATGGAGCTAGTTAGCCCTGGGCAGATCATTTGCTTCTCTCAATCCGTTTCCTCATTTGAAAAAAAAAAACAAAAAAACCATGGTAATGGGATGCCTCCGAGGTCACGGAGACAGAGTGCACAGGCAGGTGCTCACTGAGTGTACAAGAAGCCACCCCTCTGCCCGACGCTTTTCTTTACAAATTGCATTTCCTTGGAACCGTGTGCCTGCTCGATTTTGGCTGTGGGTCCCATTGGGAGGGCGGGCACCTTTGCTGTCTTGTACCTGAGGGACGGAGATTGGACAGACTTGCTTAATATTGTCTCATTAATAAGGTGATAGTGACCATCCTGGGCTTTCCCAGCGCTGTCTTTAATGACTGCAACTCTGGGCAAAACTACTCACCTCTTTGCACTCGGTCTCCTCCTCTGTAAAGTGAGTGTGTACACTGAGCTTTTCAGGATTATGTGAAATGCGTGCACGTGCTAGTCAGCCCGTGAGGATTCCGTACACTTAAGTGCCCTCCCTTGAACCCCTGCGTCCTGATCTCCCAACCTGTGTCTGAGCTTGGGCTGGGCTGGGCTCCCCCTCCCTGCAGAGCGCTCAGTGGTTTTGAAAGCAGTTATTCAGGGACCTGTGTGCCAGAGCTTCCTTTGGGTCTGACGCTCCCAGATCACAGCGAACCTGACGGAGAAGGAGATTGAGATAGAGAGGGCCCAGCTGGACGCATCCTGTTTCATGGAGGAGCTACCTGGAGAGAAGGACCTGGCGCACGTGGTGGAGATCTATGACTTCGAGCCGGTGCTCAGGACAGAGGACCTGCTGGCAACATTTTCTGAGTTTCAGTGAGTGCTGGCTGCTGGGCAGAGGGGGAGGCAGGTGCCTGCCTTCTGGAGAGGACTGGGGACAGCCCTTTGTTGTTGAGGACACTTGTTTGCCTCACCCTGCACTTCATGCTACAGCGGGGGTGGGTTCTGCTCAGGGCAGGTGAGCCCGCTGGCCGTGGCTGGGGAAGGGAGAGCGGTGCTGTGGTTGTAGACATGTTCTGGGACCAATGGGTCTTCAGCAAGCCCAGGGCCCTCTTGGTGTGGGAGCTGTTTCTGGGGTCTAGCTCCGGCAGCTGTGGAGGCCAGG
The DNA here is from genome assembly GCA_004365215.1 of Cuniculus paca. Taxonomy (NCBI): domain Eukaryota; kingdom Metazoa; phylum Chordata; class Mammalia; order Rodentia; family Cuniculidae; genus Cuniculus; species Cuniculus paca. The sequence continues at coordinate 6,690 of RJWT010002611.1, read as the reverse complement.
GAGATACTCAGAGACAAGGCTTCATGGTTTTCTCAAATTCCTCTGGGTCCAACTTCCTGCCTTTTTCTCTCTTAATTCTCACTTTCCTTTCTCCACTGCTGTACTTTTCTGCATGGCCATTTATTTATTTATTTAGAGGCAGGGTCTTACTATGTTCCTAGGCTGGCCTGAAACTCAAAGCAGTCCTGCCTCAGGCTCCCAAATTCTGGGATTACAGGCATGCAAACCTTCTGACTGCTTCCTGTCCCATCTTCCTTTGTGCTACCTGTGTGAAGAGGGCATGGTGTGCCCTTCTGGTCCCTGTAAGTCCTGGGTTACCAGGCCAGGTGGGCAGGGGATCTGGGCAGGCCCACAGCTGCTGTTGGCCTCTCCTGGGTGCAGAGGAAGGAAGCTGACTGGGGCAGGGTCCCAGATGTGCTGGGCCTCAGAGCCCGTGTCCCTCTGGGGGGAACTGTGCCGGCGAGGTGCTTCCTGCAGCCTGGCCTTATGCCATAGGAACCCTTTGCATCCTAGTCCTTCAGTGCGGACCCAGGGACCCGCCTGACCTGTTACACAGCGGCATTTATCTTTGTGAAGCTGACCAGATGCTCTTCAGAAAAAGCTGGCGGCAGATGAGTGTCTCTTTCCCGGAAGGGATGGGCCTTGTCTTGGGGTGGACGTGCTCGAGGCCTGGAGGTGGAGGAAACTCGCCTGTGAGATCCACACGAAGGGGTTTGGCCGCTGGCACTTGTAACCGCCTGGGTCCTGTCCCCACGCAGGGAGAAGGGGCTCAGGATCCAGTGGGTGGACGATACTCACGCACTCGGCATCTTCCCGTGCCTGGCCTCAGGTAAGGGGCCTTTGTGCTGGGCTCCACCCTGTCTGACCAGCATTTGGAGGGGGGACCCTGGGCTACTTGGGCGGAGGCCCCCCGTCTCCAGGTGCAGGCCACCGTGGGCCAGTGGGCTCTATTCCTTGCCAGCCCAGCTACAGTTTGGGGTTTCTTGAGAACTCTTCCGCCTTTCCTGTTCCCACTGCGTCTTCTGAGCAAGGACTTTGGGCTCTGTGGCAGGGGCCAAGCCCGAGCCCCTTCCACCTCCGGAATGAGACTGTTGGAAAGCGTTAGTTTCATGGGTCCCAAGCATCCACACTGGCAGTTTCACAGAGCGCAGGTGGAAGCATCCTCATTATTTTTCATGTTGGCCTCGAGATGGAGGCTGAGTTCCCAGAATGCTAGCAGGAGCCCTTCATTGTCAAAGCTGGGGCTGCCACAAGGCTGCCTCTGCCTCTGCCTCCAGCTCGTCCCCCTTCGGCCACTTTCCTCTCACCCCTGCCACCCCATTGGCCACTTTGGGCGTCTTTATAAATAGCCTGGAGCACATGGCCTTCTGAACACCAGAACGAGGTGCCTCCTGCACTGTTCGGCCTGGTCCTCAGAGCCTGGGCTTTGAGGGCTTTCTGGGGATGGAGGGGTGGGGGCACCGGGTGGCTCAAAGCCCTACAGAAGGAGTCCCTGGAAGGGAGGCAGTGAGGGGAGGCCAGGAGGGCGCCGGCTGCTGTGGGGAGAGCAGGCTTTGGCTCGAGGTGGCTGTGCCTGTTTCTGGGCTTTGACAGTGTGACAAGAGCAGGTCATGTCCTGGCTCAGTTTCCTCATCTGTAAAGCAGCAGACGGCCCCAGGCTGTGTCACATAGTGCTCTGTGGTAGCCCAGGTGCTCCATGGCTGAGCGTGACTAGGGCAGGGAGCGCAGGTGCCCGGGCATCTTGGATGGCACATGGAGGAACTGGGGTAAGCTGCCTCTGTGCTTCCTCCCGGGAGGATTGCTGATGTGGCTCCTGACCGGTACCCTGAGGTGTCACCTGTGAGGCAGGAGGGCTTCTCCTGGGCAGTTCTGCAGGGCTCTAGGGCAGGAAGGCACAGAGGCCATCACCTCACCCAGCCAGAGCCGTGCAGAGTGGCACTGCCCGAGCTGGGTGGGTGGGCAGGGTGGCCAAGCAGGAAGGCGCATGTCCTAGATCCGTCTGCCTCCCCAGCTGCTGAAGCCCTGACCAAGGAGTTCTCCATTCTCAAGATCCGGCCGCTCACGGAGGGAACCAAGCAGTCAAAGCTCAGAGCCCTACAGAAGCCAAGTAAGGACGCGGCGCATGCGCTGGGTGTGGGCCACGTGGGCTCTTCCCTGTTTATTCCAGTCTTTCTGTGCCCTGCTTTTTAGTAACCCCAGGGGGCTGTGTTCCTTCTCTCCAGAGGGCCTGGGGGTCCGAAGGGGAGTGGTGTCTGCAGCTGCTGCCCAGGGTTGCGCTCTGCTCGCCCCTCCTCTGGGCGTCACCGGGTAAAGCCTGGCCCGCCTTCTGGGGGCCGTGGAGACCAGCCTTGCAGGGTGTAGCAGGTGCCTGGGCTTTGGCATCAGCCCTAGGTGGATCCTGGCTGTGTCACTTATCTCAGCTGGCCACGTGTGCCACTTAGTCTGTGGGTGCGTTTCCTTCCCTGTAAAATAACATTGCCCAGTAGATCGGGGTGTGAATGAGAGCGCGCAGGCTGCCTGGGGCTGAGCAGGGCACTCAGCAGGTGCCACATAAATAAATGTTAGTCCCTGCCTTTACGAAGTTCTTCTCCTTTGAGAAAGCACAGCAGGGACTTTGAGGCCAGTTTTCCATGATTGCAAAACAGGCCAAGGCAGGCCTGCCAGGGCAGCCAAGCTGTGTGGATGGTGAGCAGGCCTCTCCTAAGCCTGTCTGTAGATCCAGGAGCCCCAGGTGTACCATCCTGACTCAGTTTCCCCCAAGAGGGCCCCACAAGACAAGGAGGATTGACCCCTCTCTACCCCAACTGTACAGTCAGGGAAACAGGTTCCAGGGCTGACAGGTTTGGGCCAGGATCCCTCCAGGAACACCAACTGAGTCTGCAGCTGCACAGACCCCTCTTACAAAACACGTGGCTGCAGTGGCACCGCCGGGCCTCTCCGGCCTCCCACCCCCATCACCTCCTACAGCGTCTAGGCCGCTCTGTGCCACAGCTTTGACTGAAGCCCCTCACCTGGTGTGGGCTTCCTTTCAGAGCTCCTGCAACTGGTGAAGGAGAGGCCACAGACAGATACGGCTGTGGCCCGGAGGCTGGTGGCCCGGGCCCTGGGGTTCCAGCACAGAAAGAAAGAGCGGCCTTCAGGCGCTAACAACCACCTGTCATCCCAAGACCCCAGGCCTGGCTGCCCGGACTGACACCACCAGCCCTTACAGTCACCAGGCCAGCCCTGTGCCTCTGCAGAACTTCACCATGGGCCCACGGGCTGGGCTGCAGTTTGGTTTAGTCCCAGAAATTGAGAAAAAATAAAAACTAAACTTGTTCTAATGATGGCTTGGAAATGTGGTCTGTGATAGGACACTAGGGGGCGCCGTCCCATCTCCTACTGTGGGCCTGTGTCTGCTAGACGCCAAGTCATCCTCTGACCCTGACTCGGAGGATCCTATCTGGGCCCCAGAGGATTTGTCCACAGTCCACCCTGTTGAGGGAGTAGCTGCACCTGCTTTGTGCCACCTGCCTGGTGTCTGACATTTCAAATATCCCGCTGCCTTCCTCTGGGCTGGCCCCGGTGTTAGGTCGGTGCAGGTCACAGGAGGGCTGTGAATGCGGGCCGCCTTTGCTTCTGCCTTCCGCGCTGCTGGCTCCCACGGAGGGTGGATGCCGAGGTGGCCCAGCCGGAGCTTTGGGGTCACGGTGGACTCTTGAGTTGCTGACCCTCACAACCCCTTCCTACAGGTGGGAGCCTCAGTCTGGGTGAGTGGGCAGTTTGGGCCACCCGCCCCACTGCTGCTGGGAAGGGCACGGAGCCCCCGCTCTGCCGGTGCACACTCCTTCGGGAAGCTCCTTGTGACTGCGTAAACCCAGCTGTCCCTGAGGTCCTGACTGAACTGCTCTACCCTAACAACTTTCAGTGCAAAGCAGCAGGAGTTCCAGAAAAGTTTTCCTGGGTCTTCTGTCAATTCTCGTGACCTTCCTAGACCACTTTTCAGAGGACTGCAGTTGCTGCCCTCATAACCTGTGTTGAGGCCCCGAGGGCACTCTGGACGGGGGTGGGCATGGGAACCAAGTCTGAGGGGGTAACTTGGAACCCGCGTGAAGCTCCTTTCCAGCAGGGGATGGGGGGCGGCGGCGGGAGCAGTGGTTCAGATGAAGCCCAGGTGTATGTCCTGCACCTGTCAGTCTGCGTTTTAGGTGTGTGTGTGATGAGATGAGCTGGTGAGCCCCATTGTCCCCAGGACCCAGTTACAGCACCACTGAGTCAGTAACCCCAGAACTGGAACCACAGAAAGACGACTCGCTGACACTGGTTTTTCTTTTGAGCTATATTTTTGAAGGCTCAGATGCCTGATGTTAAATGCCACACTAAATGACGTGTTTCAAAGGCCGTGAAAACACAATAATGGTATCTTGAGAAGCAAGAGAGGGTGGAGAGAAGCACCAACAAGAATCAGCACCAATCTGAGCGCACCTAATGAGAAAACGTGGCAACATTACAGTAGTCCTCCCTTATCCATAGTTTTTGTCTGAGGTTTCAGGTCAACTGTGGTCCAAAAATATTAAATGGAAAATGAAGCACCGAGTTAACTTTTATAGTCCTGAGTAGCGTGATGAAATCTTGAGTCATCCTGCTGTGTCTCACCTGGGACACGCCTTGTCCTTTTGCCCAGCGCGTCCACATTATATACGCTATCCACCCGTTAGCCACCCAGTGCCATCTCTCTTATCAGATCCACTGCCACACTGTCTCAGGGCTTGTGTTCAAGTAAACCTATTTTACTGAAAAATGGCCTCCAAGTGCAAGAGTCATGCTGCCGGCAATTCAGATATGCCAAAGAGAAGGTGGGAAGTGCTTCCTGGAGGTGAAAAGGTGAAAGCACAATAAGGTATTTTGGGAGAGGGACCACATTCATGAAACTTTTATTATAGTATATTGTTACAGTTTTATTATTTGCTATTTTTCCTCATCTCTTACTGTCCCTAAATGAAATGTTATAGGTATGTATAGGAAAAAGTGTCATATATAAAGGATTTGGCACTGTGGTTTCTGGCATCCACTGGGGTCCTGGAACGGATCCCCGTGGATAAGGGCGGACTAAGGTACTTATGATGGCACTTAACTGAGCAGAGCCAGTTGGCGGACTTGGGGGAGAGGTCTGTGTTCAAGTCTGCTGGGATTCAGCCTGGCCGCCTCTGGGCTCACAGCTCCCGTGTGCCCCCTGTAACTGCAGAAGGAGATGGCCCCATGTGAACCGCGCATACTCTGGGGGCATCCGATGGAGGTGACAGCCTGCGTGTCACCCCAGATCCCAGCAAGCTTGGCTCCCGGCACTGCTCCCACAGCCCCTGGCCAAGCCCAGCCCCCGAGGCCAGCCCAGGCTGCGGCACCTGGTGTAGAGGCTGCACCCTCCTCCTGAGTTGAGTCTGGATGGCTGCCAGGGAGATGCGGTGTGACCCGAGGACAGGAGGTGACCCTGAGGCTTCTTTACTGCGTGGAGAGCTGGTTATTTAAGAGTCCACTGAACTGCTCAAACTTCTGTTCCGTCTCCTCACTCAAGGAGCCACCTGAGGGGAATCGGGAAGGTTTAGCCAATGAGATGCTCAGCCCTGACCAGAGCTGGCCACTCTGAGCACCACAGGCCACAGTGTCTTTAATCTTTATGGTCACCGAGACTGAGGTCTGTCACCTTCCTGTACAGGAGAAAGCTCTGCTTTTCTTTGAGTCCCCTGAGTTGCATAATCCAAGAAAAAAGCCATAAAGGGAGACGAGGAGTAACAGTGGCTCACTCACTTCTGAGTTTTCACAGAGGAAAACTCGATACCCAGCCCACAAATTGCCAACGCCCACATTTTTGAGGTCACACACACGATGAGTTGGTGGCCTCAGCTCAAGCCCTTTAAAGAGCTTTGGGGTCTGCTCTCCTGGGCCAGCCCATTGTATGCCGCCCTCTCTCCTGGGCCAGAGCTGGCTGTGACACTCAGCCTCCCCCCAGGCCTCTGGAGCTGGTTGCTTTCTTCCTGAACCCGGGAACGTGGTGCTGGCTGCTGCCTCTGCTTCCTGGAGAAAGCAGGGCAGCCCTGCCTGGTCCCGACGGCGGGCCGGGGCAGCGCGGGGGGCCTTACCTATATGGCAGTTGTACATCCAGATGCGGTGGCCATCGTAGCGACACCTGCACTTCATGATGTTGTTGGAGAAATCCGACTCTGGGACCTCGTAGTTGGGGTTAATGACAACCTGGGAGGAATGAAGTCAGAGGGAGCTGCTAATTCCCTCCTTGGTTGTCCTGCACCCGGAGCTAGGGGCTCTGCTGAGGCTGGCCTGGCTTCCACAGCTGGGAGATGCCAAGGGAGGTGCCAAGGAGCAGCTGAGGGCAGGACTGGCCAGAAGGGAGATGCTGGGTCCCGGCAATGTGGAGGCAGAGCAGGGCTGAGCTCTGGGTGTCAGAGAGGAGCATGGCCTGGAACAGCGAGACCTCAGGACCGTCTGCCTGTCTCGGTGTGACAAGGGGAGGCCTTTAGCAAGGTCACCTTTTCCTGGGGGCCCCAGAACAAGCTGTGGGGCCTTCCCTGGAAGGAGGAGGAAGCAGCTGCAGAGATGGGGTGGGGAGAAGGAAGAGGGCTGCCCCAAGGCAATGGGGACTGTGTGTGCCCCTCCCCATCTCTGGGTCTAGGACTGGGCAATGTGAAAGCCCTTTCT
>RJWT010002610.1:0-43165 GCA_004365215.1 Cuniculus paca | reverse complement strand
CAAAATTAAGGAAGGAAAGGTTTATTTAGCTTACAGTTTTTGGAGATTTCTGTCCATAATCAGCTGGCTCCAAGGCAAGGTGGCATGGCACTGGGGCAATACTTTAAGGCAGCAGCCAAAGTCAAAAGGCAGCCAGAGTAAAACGGGAAAACAAGCCTCTTTTCCTCCCGTATATTGCACATAGGTCAACTCCCTGCAGGGTGGGTGTAGCACTCACAAAATTTCTGTGCTCTCCTCTTGTATAGGATGAGAATATTTACAAAGTAAGAACATAGGCTCCCTGTTGAGTCTCTCAGTTAAGCTTCTACATTGCTCAAGTTGACATAATGTATCAACCAAAACAGTACCTACTGGTATTTTGATTGGGATTGCTTTAAATCAATATAACAATTTTTGGAGTATGACCATTTTTACTATGTTGGTTCTGCCTATCCAGATCAAGGGATAGTTTTCCATTCTCCAATATCCTCTCTGATCTCCTTTTTCAGAGTAATTTTCAATGTATAGATCTTTTACTTCCTTTGTTAGATTGCTTCCTAAGTGTTTCATTTTTGATGCTATTGTGAAAGGTGTGTTTTCCCTAATTTCTCTGTCAGTTAGTCTGTGTACAGGAATCTATTGATTTTTGAGTGTTGACTTTGTATCCTGTTATGTGACAGAATCACAGCAGACTTTTCAACACAAACTCTGAAGTGAAGGAGAGCTTTGAATGAAGTGTTTCAAGCCCTAAAAGAAAACAACTTCCAACCTAGATTGATGTAGCCTGCAAAATTATCTTTCAGAATTAATGGATAAATAAGATACTTCAATGACAAAAACTGAAGAAATTCATGGCAATCAAAGCAGCTCTACAAAGAGTTCTTTTTTTTTTTTTCTGACACCAGGGATTGAACTCACAACCTTGCACTTGCCAGGCAAGTGCTTATGCCACTGAGCTAAATCCCCAGCCCTTGTCTTTTTGAGATAGGGTCTCACTATGCTGTTCAGGCTGGCCTTGAGCTCATTTTGTAGCCCAAGATGGTCTCAAACTCACAGTGATACTCCTGTCTCAGCCTCCTGAGTGCTGGGATTACAGGCATGCATCATCAGGCCCAGCTAAGAGTGCTTAAAGATATTATGGAAAGATTAAAAGACAAAGTCCATAATTCCAAGAATACACATAGAAACAAGCTACCAGGCAGAGGAAGCAATTAAACAGTAGGGGTAAGATACAGAACCATCAACAGAAAATTATATGACAAAGACAAGCCAATAGATACTAGTTATAACCATCAATGTTAATGGTCTGAGTTTACCAGTCAAAAGAAATAGACTGGCAGAATCGATCTAGAAACGAGATCCAACAATATGCTGCATTCGAGAAACTCATTTGGGCTCTCTTCTCAAAGCAATATCTTTTGTAATTTTGTAACGTTTGTAGTTTTGAGGCTTCAAAGGGTGGAGTTATGCTGCTTCTTGTGATGCCCTCAGGCCATCTTTTCTATTCTCATGTTCCTTCTTAGAATCAAAATCTCCTCTGCTCTATCTTTGCAATTCACAACTATACTGGAGCTTCCTTTGTGGCTAAAGTCACAAAGTTTTGAATCATTTTCCTGACCTCTTTGCTCTTGATTCTCAACATAAATCTGGCTAAATGCTCCCAACAGTAGCCATGTCACTGCCTCAATGTTAGATTGCCTTGAAATTTCTTCTGCCAGGTTAATTAGTTCACCATCTTTAGTTTTAGGCAAAGTCTCTGGACACGAACAAAATGCAAACTTTCTGCCAAGGTATAACACACACTGTGGAGTCTAACAGCCAATGCAGTCCTTCTCAGATGAAACCTCCTGGAGTTTGATCTTTGTGAAGAGTATTTCTGTCAGCCTTCTGCTCGACCAGAATTTCACATCAAGTACCACCTAAGGTAGTCTTTTTTTAAGTCAGCATCTCCAAACCCTTTCAAACTCTTCCCACAAGCCATTCACAAAGGCTCCTGAACCAAACGTATGCTCAGGCATAGTCACAGCAATGATCCTACTTCTCTGGTATCAAATTGTGTACCAATACTTTACTCACTGCTGAGACAATACTTGACATCCAAAGTTAAATGGGGGAAGGTTTATTTAACTCACAGCTTGTAGAGGTCTCAGTCTATAATCAACTGGCTCCAAGGCAGTTGGCTTTACAGTGAACAAACAGTTCAAGGTGAGCAGAAGATAGCAAAGCAACAAAGAACTACTGTAGCTCTCTCTGCCTTTTTAATCTTATCCAGGCTACTTAGGTCAGCTATCACTCACACCTTTAATCATAGTCCTCTTAAGCCTAGCACTGCACCATGGAGCAATCCCAGTCAGACACCCTATATCCAGCCACCTCTGAAAAAGCCCCACCTATGACCACATAAGGTTTGGGGAGGACATCTAAACACAAGCTGTAACAACCTCTACCCAAATTCTCAATAGATTGCCAGCTCATTTTTCTGCTTATTCTTATCTCGAATATCATCTACTGAGGGAGCCTGACGCTGGTCATGCCAACTAAATAACTACCTGTCTCCATTTTATCATATTATTCCATTTTCTTTTCTCCATAGTGCTCTTTTTCACTTTCTAAAATTAACTTTAAAATTATTTTCCCTTTTATTGTCTTTGTTCTTCTCTTAAATAGTAAGCTTCACAAGAGAAAGTACCTGTTTGCTTTACTGTCTGCTGTATCTCTAGTGTCTGGGAGGTGCCCAGCACTTAGACCCCTCCTCCCATAAATGAGGAATGAAATGAATGCAGGCTTGCATTTTACATCTCTGGCTCAGAAAGCTGTTGTGATGAAATTCTTGCTGTGTAGCAGCTTTAGGTTTCTGTCCTGTTTTCTGAAGTGTTTCTCCACCAAGGTCTACAGGGTTGAAGAGGCATTGAGGGTGACATTGATGAAGGTGCTGCCTCTGGGGCAGAGGCAGAGCTTCAGTCCATAGATAACTATTCACAGTAGCCAAGTTGTTTCAGCTGATGTGTTCATTAGTAGATGGATGGATAAAGAAAATGTATTGTATAGGTGGAATCAAATAGTATTCAGGTGCAGAAAAGAATAAATCTCATTTTCAGCAACATGGATGGAGCTGGAGGACATTATGTTAAGCGAAATAAGCCAGGTATAAAAATACAAATACCGCATGTATTTGCTCATATGTGGACGCTAAAAATTTGATCTCAAAGAATAAGAGACTAGAATAGTGGTCACTAGAGGTGAGGATGGGATCAGGACATAGGGTAATGGGGCTCAAATTACAGTTAGAGAGAAGGGATAATTTCTCATGCTCTATAACATAGTAAAGTGTCTATATTTTAGAGTAATTATATATTTTATAAAGAACCAGAAGAAATGAGTTCAAAGGTTCCACCACGAAGAAATTACAAATGTTTAAGATGGAAATATAAATTACTTTGACCTTATTTTTATGCATTATATATATATATATAATTATTACACACTATACTCCATAAATACATAATCATTATGTATAAAATAGAAACAACCACAGTCCATTTAAGCCCTATATTTCCTTCACTATGCTTCTGAACAAACCTCTTCTTTTCTTTTTCTAGGACTCTTGTTTCCTGGAGATATGACATGTAAAGAATGATTTCCAAACATCCTTTTCTATTCCAGGATGTCACTGTCTCCTCACACCAACCCTGAGAGGTAGGAGGTGTTCGTATTCACTTTGTAGCAGCAGAGTGCTGGTGACTGTGTTAGTCAGCTGTTTTTGTTGCTGGGACCAAATATGTGACATGCACAATATAAAGATGAAAAGATTTATTTTTGTTAACAGTTTCAGGGGTTAAGTCAAGGGTTGACTGATTCCAAGGCAGGAACATCATGGTGGAAGAATGTGATGGAGCAAAATTATTTAGTTCATGGTGGCTGAAAGGCAGAGTAAAGGAACAGCCCCAGAGAGTAAGGTGCCAGGGAACAGACACAGCAACCAAAGTTTTTCCTCCGTGACCCACCCAGAAGTGTGTGTGGGAGCACAGGAGGCACCCAAATGAATCAAATTGACAACTAAGTTTAACCACCACCGTGACTTGTGCATGTCACCCAAAAAGTTGGTAGTCAAATGGACTTCTAATATAAATAACATGAGATGAAACAAAAAAACCTGCCTAAATACGCATTCAGGTTGGAAGTTACTATGGAAAAGAAGGAAAACCAACCTTGTCCATTTAAGGAGTTTATTAAAAGACTGTAAGAAGTGTGGATGATAGAAGTATGAAAGCTATCAAAATTTGCTTTTAGGTATAAAAAATTACCATATCTTCTTCATACTGCATCAAAAATAGCAGGTATTAAATAATTCTGTGAGAATAAATTCTGGTTGCAAAGTCCAGTATTGAAATGCTGACAGAATCTATGTCTTTTGAGAGTCACTTTCCATTTCACAGGTGGCCATCTTCTGTCTATAACTTCATGTGGCAGAATGTGTGAGGGAGCTTTCTGGAGTTTCTTTCATACGGGGCAGTATCCAAACTAAAGAGGGCCTCGCCCTCATGACCTAATCACCTTCCATGTTCCTACTTCTTAATACAAACACATTGAGGATTAAGTTTCAATGTATGATATTATGGTAGCCATTAATGATTTCCTGTTATCTTGTTTTGAAACCGTGTATTGCCTTCATTGTTTTTTTTTTGGATTGACTCTATTCTATTTTATTTCATTGGCATTATTCTCTTCAAAATAAAAAAAGTTTCAATGTATGAATTTTGTAGGGAAACAGCATATAGCAGAATGACTTCAATTCTTATGAAATTAATATTTTGTTTGAGAGGTAGATTAGTATAATGCAGTAATTTTTAAACTTTCAGCATGCTTTAAGGAAAATAAGACCTACAGAAAAATGCTCATGTAGCATACATGTAATACTTTGGTTGTTCATATTTATTTTACAGTTTTAAATTATAGTGGTTCTTTACATTAAAGTCAATTGATGAGGATACCAAGGCAGTGTCAATGAATCTGCAGTGTGAACTGAGGCTAATAAATGGCTATGATATATTAGATTCCACATTCTGGTAGGCCCTCTGTCTTATTTCATAGTTTAATTGTTTTGTGTTGAGAAAGGTTGATTTACAAGGATAAATAGCTGCAAATAGCATACTACTACTATATAGCTTAATATTGGAGACATTTGTGATTTTCATGAGAGTGCTATGTTTTTCTTACTTTTTACAATATAGGATTTATATTTTTCCAGTCAGTAAATTCTACAAATGTTGCACTAAACCAAAGCCAGACAAGCAAGCATTAAAACTAGGTTACCTCCTACATGGTGAAATCCTATCTCGATGGGAGAGATTCTGACAGGATGAAGAGAGTGTAGCCATTTTTTTAATTTTAAAGAGAATAAAAAGAGAAAACAATAAAAAGATACAGAATTTCAAAACATGATAGGAAATTAACAATGGTTATTATGTTGCATATTGTCATAAACTACTTTCTCAGATTATCAGATATAGGTATGCAAAATTGATCAAACAATATATGCACTAACTGTTCCTTTTAATGAACTAATAGAATGAGTAGTACAATTATCTTAGTTATCTTGTGTGTTTATATATATATATATTTTTCCCCCCTCCTTCTTTTCTCCCTTCCCCATCCCAGTTGTTCTTTCCTTTTGAACAATTTCTTTCCCTTTCACAATATCCATTGTACCTTTTGGATCTTATTTACTCTTTCAGTTTCTTACACTAGGGAGACAATATGATGTTTATACATGCAAGTCTGATTTATTTCAACTCATGAGTATGGTTGCTAGTTGCATCTATTTACTTATAAAAGCTTTGAGTTTATCTTTCTTTATAGCTGAGTAGTACTCTATTGTATAAAAATACTATATCTCTTTTATCCATTCCTTGGTTGATGGGCATTTGCATTGTTTCCAAGATTTAGCTATTACAAATTGTGCTGCTATGAACATGGATGCACATATAGTGCTGTGTTACAAAGGATGTCCATCTAGAACATATAAGGAATTGAAAAAAATTAGGCCCCCCAAATTCAAAGACCCAATACAAAAATGGGTATCTGAGATGAATTCTACTCAGATGAAGAAATTCAAATGGCAAATAAATATATGAAAAAATGTTCAACATCATTGGTCATTTGAGAAAAGCAAATTAAAACAATACTGAGATTCCATCTCACTCCAGAAAGAATGGCTATCATCAAAAAATCATCCAATAACAAATACTGGTGGGACTGTGGGGAAAAAGGAACACTTCTCCACTGTTGGTGGGAGTGTAAACTAGTGTAATACAACATACATTTACTTCTCCCCAATAAAATAGCAAAAGTTAATATAAAAAGCATTTTCGTTTCTTAACATTAAGACTAAAAAGCCCCAGTGTCCAAGGCACTGGGTATTCTGTATCTGTGCATTCTGCATCTATGGATTCAACCAACCACGGATCAAAACAGTTTTTAAAAAAGAAATCTTAAAAGCTCCAAAAAAGCAAAATTTCAAGTTTTAGTGAGTCAAGTACTATGTTGAGTTCACACAAATTAAGTGATATATGGGCATCATATTCAGTATTGTAAGCCTGGAAATGATTTAAAACTATACAGAGGGATGCGTTTTGGTTATACTCCAAAACTATGTCACTTCATATCAGGGACTAAGGGCATTCACAGATTCTGGTAACCATGAGGGATCCCAGAACTAATCCTCCATGGATATCAAGGGATTGCAGTACTTTGATCTTTAAAAGAGTAATCAAAAAAATTTCAAGGTTAGATCTACTATATTAGTCTGAATATTCAACTATAAAATTTTCCTCAATCTTAATGCTTAAAAGAAGTTTTTAGAAATGATATCAGAATTAACAGAAGACATAGTGATCAAAGGACTGCAAATGTAACACTAGGAGTTGATTTTCACAAGTAGTTTTAAATTAAAGACATCTCTTTCTGATCATTCCCATAAACAAATTTACCTGTGAACAAAAGCTTTAGAAGTCTCATGACATGGGCAGCTGGTTTGAGTGACATTACTGAACACCTTTGGGGCTGAAGGACTGAAATTTTGAACTGAGTCAAAGAGCTAAGTGTACATAGAAAATTCCATACTTGTGTACAACATACTGCAGTATATGGGACAAAGGGAATTTTTAATGGTGGGTTATTCTACAATTTTGACATAACACGATATACGCTATGGCAAAGAGACTCCCAAGTGCTCAACCTCAGCTTGCCAAGAGAAATCTGACTCAGAAGCACCTGAGAGATATGTTTCTCTCAAAGAAATACTAAACAAAAGAAGGTGTTTCAAAAGAAACAGAGGTCCTGAAGCAGTAAGGTCATTTTCTCCTTTGTCTTATCAATACTTAACATTAATGAAGAGCTTCAGGACAATGGCAGTCTTTCCAAGTGGCATTCTGTCATCATTAGCCCAAACTTCCCAGTCGACTGTTCTCAACATAGCTGGAATAATACCAGTGCCTATAGGTAAGAGTTTATGCTGAAGATTATTCTGGAATGCTAGCATAGATGATTTGCACAAAGAAGTCTACACTTTTGGTCTGGCTTCTTTTTCTGCTCTGTAGTCCACAAGAATTTTCTTAAAAGCCAGAAAATTGGTAAATGCAATTGTCACATCAAATATGGCATCAGACCTTCTTCACAGTATTGTAACATTATCAGTATTGTATTGAGAGCGGGAATCAGTTCCAGCAACTGTTCTTCAGTACACATTTATACTAAAGAAATATGTTTATAAAAGTCAAGTCTTTTTCTTGTTTTCAAGCTTCCGGTAGAACTGTCCATAAAATTCTGTTACAACTGGAACTCATCGTGCATGATAATGCCCCTGGATACATTCAATCTCGGCTTCAGGTTGTGCATCAGAGGAAGAAAGGATGGACAGTATGAACACATGTGCCTCCAACCTGAGTGACCCCAATCTGTGTTGAAGACACTGGGGGATTCGGAAATGCCTCATGCTGAGTTACTATTACAGCCCTCTACTTGCAGAATTTTTTTAAACAGCTCATTGAGTAATTTCAGAACATCTGTTGAACTTATCTGAGCAAACAGTTTGAAAGTGTAGTACAAAATTCATTTCAACATTGAATCATTGACAATATATTGGCATTTCTGAACTGCAAGTGTACAACTTGGAAAAAGTCAGATGCAATAGATTCTTTGGTCAGTTTATACGCATTATACAGTATTTGATAACATGATTTGGTGATGAAAGGTGATCATCTTTGTTTCTATGTGGCCAAACCTCTTTTGCTTTGCATATTGGGGCAGAGTTTCAAAGTTTCAGATTCATTATGACTATCTTATACAGACTGGGAAGAGTGATGATGCTGTGACTTATGAATAGAGGTTGGCCACAGGAGAGAAAGCCCTATACTTGGGTGTGAATCCCACCATCATTATAGGGAATAGTTGATTTGTGCCTTGTGAATATTTACCTGGCTTGACATCTTAATGAATTCTTGCATTGACCAAGCTTACTCTTGTTTACCAAGTGCTAGGCACATATATTGCCCTAAGATACTCACTTAAAGAATTTCATGTGAATACACACATACTCTTGTCTAAATTTTTACCAGGCAGGCACTTAGGACACTGAACTAAATCCCTAGCCCTTTGTCTAAATTTTTAAAAAGAGGGTTTTTAGTTTTTTTAATCATCCTGATCAATGAATCCCCTTTACAGATGTCCAATGGTAAATACGGAGGTGACAGAAGAATCCTTCCTTGGAGGTCTGCACAGAATTGACTTAACATAGAAGTGTACAGCAATGGACTCCAGTGTGCTACAGTTGAATGTGTGAGAAAATTGAGTGTGTGCTGTTCTGCGTTTGCACTTTGAAAATTGTAATTGAATATTTAAAATTATATTTGAATCGGATGTTGGCAACACCTCAGATGCCACTGTAGTTTTACAACCACAGATAAAGAGGGAAAAGGGCTCTTGTCTGTTACTTATTAATTGTGTGACTATGACTTACATCTTTAAAGTTCAGTTTTCACATTTCTCAAAGGAGTTGGCCAAAGTGCGATCAAAGTGGCAATGAAGTGAAACAATGTGCAGAAAGTATGTACTATCAAAGTCTATCCAACAAGTACTAATTCATCTCTCCCCGACTTTTTACAATTTTAATTTTATAGAAAGTAGGTATTTCTAAAGACTGGAAACCTAAAGCAGGATAAATCATGCACATTTGCCATCAGTTTCCTGGGGTTACACAGACAGGTTGTGCTCAGGAGGGTAGTTGTTATGCCTAGATGCACCTGAGTCACACAGAGTTTTGAGGAATACTGATGTCTGGACTTCAGCCTTAGACATCCTGATCTAACTAGTCTGGGGTGCTGGCTAGGCATCAGGATTGTTTAAAAGGTCTCTGGATAATTTTAATGGGCAGCTAGAGCTGAGAACCATTGCTCTTGACAAGGCTGGTCCACTCTTAATCTTTCTCCACAGTCTTGGTACCATACCCCAGCCTCATTTTGTTTCATCCTGTATGGAGGAATATAATTCTTTCTCCAAGATATTCTCATGGCCAATGTAAGTGCTTCCATTACTGGCAAAGTGCCACTTTCACCATATGCCATGACATGTGGCCACATGCTTCCTTTCCCCCTTCTGTTGCTATCTCTCCAGCTCCTTCTTGAGCTCCTGAAGCAGGATGCTTGGCACGTACAATGAATGCCTTGAGGAAAATATCAAGTTCTTCCTTTGGGCTAGAGCCAAGGCTGGCATCCTACAGTGTGGAAAGACCATGGTTAATATGCCTGTGCTTACTCTGCAGGGAGAAGTGGTATCACTTGGAATGAAATAGCAAGGATTATGGGCTTTAGATAGCTTGAAGAACTCCCAAAGAAATACAGGTGGCAGACCAGTCACATTTGGTCATAGATCCCCACTCAGCCGTTCATCAAATATGTTCTTAGCTAAGCCCAAAGGGAAAACATTTACTTCTGATTTTAGGAGACACAGGAGCCTTAATGCAGGAGGTGATGTTCAATCTGGGTTGGGAGGAATGCTGCAGGTTGGGTGGATGCTAAAGGACATATAAATGGAGGCAAACAGAGTGACCAGCATGAACAAAACCACAGAGATGAAAGTTACTTTGTATGTTTGGAAATCCTATCATGAGAGAAGGGATTGGGAGACTGCAGTTAGAAAGGCTTAGGTTTTTTACTGGAGTAAGAAACAGCTTCCAAATATCTGTGGCTTAAAACACACATGTTTGTTTCTCGCCTATGGTGCAAATCTATTCTAGATCATTTTGGGGCTCTGCTTTATGTTGTCCGGATTCAGTACAATGAATCCTGTACCTCATGGGCTATTGTCATTCTGTTTGGCAAGGGGACAGGAAAATGAGTTATGAATTGGGTTTTATAACCTTCTACCTGAAAGCGTGTATCCTTGTGTGCCTCTGTGTCCAAACTTCCTTCTTTTAGTAAGGATACAGGACAAGTCACTGGATTCTTGTGCACCCCTATACAATAGGACATCACCTTAACTTAATTACAAGTACATGTACAAAGATCCTATTCCTAATTAAAATTACCTTCACAGATCTATCTTTTTGGAGGATACAATTTAACTCATAAGACCCACCATTTGCTGCACAATTATCCAGACCACATCACACATCTCACAGATTTCACCTTCTCCATGTCTCTTTGGGACTGTTTATTGTAGTAACATCTCTCCCACTTTTCCTTCAGTCCCTCTGCTTCTATATACCTCTTCATTACTCCAGTGGACCTTTTTCAGATCCTATTTTTGACTATTTAACTGTTGTTCAAGGGATTTTGGTTAGCTTTGTCTTTAGTGTGATAATCAGTGTGATATTCAAGGTCTTACATTATCTATTTCTGCCAAATTATACATACTCATTCGTGATTTATATTTGCCTTGTACTTTATAATTAAAATATGGTTTCTTATGTGTGTCTAGCACATGCTAGACACTCACTAAATGGCAGTTCTCTCTTCTTTCTCTACAGGAAGGTAAGTCATACAAAAGGAAATTTTTCTCCTCTGATGAGTTCTCACAATAACCTGATGACATAGGTATTATCCCAGGTAAGAGATTTGTTGATGAGGATGATGAAAGTGAGAGAGGAGAAACAACTAGTTGGCTAATGATGAAGGCAACAGCTGCACCCTAATTTCTGAATTTAGAAAGGGGTCCTTTCTTACACATCAAGTTTGTGCTTACAAGCTTATTTTTCCATAGGTTAAATTTTTCATGCCTATGTTTCATGCTGTAAATAACTAGTATGTAGACAACGATAAGCAGTGTATGAATTATTGTTACTGTGCCTGTTAGAAACTCTGTTTTATTATTATTTTTACTTTTTTCTCTTTAAAATAAAAAAGAAAACTTGTCCTCTCTTACATTAACTATTTGCGAGCTGCAAATACTGAAATTAGGGGGCAGATCTCTCCTATATTACAGCAGAAATAGGAATACTTGTGGAAGAGAAAATAGATTCTCAAAATGAAGCAAATTTAAGATAGAATAAAGATGCATTGGGCTATGAGAGGTTGTATTTCTTATAACATCTCTCTCATCAAATGATTTATGCTTGTCAATAAATGTCCTCTTGTGTGTATCGGAAATTACAGGTGGCCCTAGGAATTGAACGGAAGCATCCACTTTGTCTGTTTCTTTAAGATACAGCTGTATGAGTCAGAGGTGCTATGCCAGGTGTTACAAAGTTTCCATGGCAACTTCATCTTTATTTTCCTTTCTGAATAGCAGTGTTAATGGTAGCTTTGAAGCAACACCCAGTTGAGATCCTCAGGGTAAAAGTTCTGTTTCATTTTAAGCTTCATTTGCACATCTCCAAGTAGACAACAGAATCAAACAATTTCTGAAGGAATCAGGAAAATATAGGCCTTCCTGCTGATTTGAATTATCCCCCTTTTTCTAATATTATTATTATTACCTGAATTAGCCTATATTTACTTTATTTTCTAGCTTTGTCTTTCCTTGGTGAGAGTAGCTGAACAAACTTCATACCCTTCCTTGCTTTTTCCCCACAGTAGTGGTGACTGAATGCAAGACCTCCACACAAATCTACATTTCCAGTCCAATTTAAAATTTTGTTTCATAATTTTGAGACAGTGCTTTGCTAAGTTTCCCAGGCTGGCCTTGAACTTTTGATCTTTCAGCCTCAGCCTGCCAGAGTGCTAGGATTATAGGTGTACATTCACTTTTATAAAGGACAAATTTCTAAAAATTATTTTTAAAAACTCAGGTCATGACCACGGGGAAAATATGAGTTAGAAATCATTGCAATACTTGGACAGTCAAAACAGCACATCAAAAACACTGGACAGAAAATAGATTTTCTTTGTGTTTGTAGTCATGCTTTGTATACCACAAGTTAATGGAAGGGGTTGGAATGAGATCACTATGGTACTGATCTCAGAGTCTTTGTGGTACTGAATTGTTTATTTTTTTGTGGCAAATTATAGGAGGAAAAAATTAGCTATAGATTTTATATTGACAAAACCTTCCACAAAGATCTTTTTGCAGGCAAAAATGTGCTTTTCTTCCTAGGCTATATTTTCTTTTAAGATTGGTCCTTAAAATTAGTGAATTGTAGCCATCAGCCTCCAACTTGCACAAGAATGGTAGCCATAGGTCACCTGGATCATCATCCACAGATGAAAGCTATAGATGAGGAACAGGTGAAATTCTTGCCAGAACTCACTCACTTTAATTATCTGTGATCCAGACAAATCATTCACCTTCTTTCAGTTATAAAATTGAATTAATACTTCTTGACTCTGACATTTTAAGATAACAGCTGGTATGAACATAAAGAGATTTCCACCCAGGAATATCACAATTGAATTTATCTTGGGGAGGGACAAAACATCTTATCAGAGGTATTATTCATTCATGAAGCAGGGAAACATGGTTGGTGTTTGATATTCAAATTCAGCAGACTTGGGTTTTACTTCATTTCTTTAAGGGTGAATTTCTTCATTTTAAAACTGGGGTTGAAAATAGTATCTACCACAGGAAGTGTTAGGAAGATTCATCTATATGATGCACATTAAGCTTATAACAAAGTGGTTAACTCATGGAAATGTTGATGGAGTATCTTCTTTGTTCAGGGTTCTTTGTGAAGTGTTGGTTTTAGCGGGGTATCAGAGACTACTCAAAATTAGACTGGATGAGGAAAAAACAGGATATAATCGGCCTAGTCACTGACAATGACCTTTGTGATATTATTTGCAAGTTTTGTTACTGCCAACAATTTTTAATGGCACCTTTGTGCATAAACTTTGAATTCATTGCAGGTTGTTAGTTCTCGACTTGGAATCCTGGAAGAGGAATAGTTAGGTCAGAGGATGTGGTTTATATCACACCAGATGCAAATTCTGGGATCAGGAAAATACTGCAGATGCTCTGACCCAAGGCAAGTGGAACCTGGCCTAAGTGATGGAAGAGGAAGGTGGGCAGTCTCCACAATGGGTTTTAAATGATGAAATCTAAACAATACCAGGAGTAATGAGAAGTGGGTACTGTAATCTTAATTGTCTCTTTATGGGTAAGGAAATAGGGACAAAAGACATTGAGGAAATTTCCCCCAAAGTCCCAAAGCTAGCTTGGGGCAGAACGAGGGAACTACTGAAGACTGTCTTATTTTTTCCACTCTACGTGAGAGGAAGAGGGATAGAGAGGTGTTTTTGAAAAGGTAAAGAAAATTCTATGCAAGAAGAATAGTATGTGGAAACATCAGAAGGTCTGAAAAACCAAGTCGTAGCAAAGATTTTTATTGTGAACATAAGAACAGTCCCTGCTGGAGTCCCCTTGGACAGCTACTGAGAGAGTCCAAGCTGCTTAAAGATTGGTTCTCAAAACCCCAACTAAACCCACCTGTCTACTTTGAAAGGCTGCTGCTGAGACAAATACAAAAGGTACTTGGATAAAGGAAGATTCTTTAAAAGTTTGAACACTTATTACTATTATCAAGTGAGGAAAACTGGAAGGGATTTTAATGATATTTATTGAATTAATTTAGTTTGACTTGTCCATATGGCTCTCCCACTACCCACTAGCATGTTTCTGGCTAAGGAATAATCATTTTGGATATGAGGCATGTGCTGCTTTCTAGGCACATTATGTACAACGTTTATTATTCTTTGAAGTACACTCCCAGGTAGGTGTTTTCACATCCTCATTTGAATAAGCTGAGTTTGGACATATTAGATAGTTTTCCCTATGCTGCACAGTGAGGCATGATGGGGCTGGTATTTGTGCCCACATCACTTGCTCTCAGAGTCTGGGGTATGATAGTCCAAGGGACAGATAAAGAGACCTCCTTATCTGTGGTTTAGCTTTCCACAGTTTGGGTTACAGCAGTCAACCTTGGTCAAGGCAATTGCCTCAACTGGCCATTCTCCATGCCTCCACTATATGCTGGGCTCTTCCACCCACTGGTTGATTTTCTGATTCTCTCAACAGTCCAGTGAGGAAGGGATTACAATCTACACTTTACAAGATGAGGAATATGAGACTCAAAGAAAGTTAAATATCAGAAGTTATAAGGCAAAGTGGCAAGGATGGCATTTGAACCCTGGTCAGCTAGCCTAAAAGTGTACATTTGTTACAATCATCAGAGACCAATGAAAAATCCTGAACCATGTGGTATCAATGTATGATGCTATTACAGACAAAATTACCATACAAAATCTCTCAATGGAATGTCTAGTTTTTCTTCCTTCCTAGGAAGATAAGCAGTGTTTACCTCTGATTTGGAAGAGGGAGTCAAAGGATTCTGTTTCTATCCAGGTTGTCCATATTTTTTTCCTCTGGAGAAAAATAAGAGGTGAGTAAAGATGGAGAAAGGCTTGGATTGTCCTCATGTGTAGCTTCCGGCACGTGCCCCATTGAATGGCAGACCCAAATTTATGAAAAAGTGCAGGTGTATCAAAATTAACACCTGTCCACTAGTCCTTAGCTGCAATGCAAAATAGGAAGGACACAGTGGTAAATGCCATTTCTCAAAACGACAGGGAAGACAAGTGCAGTTTACTGTGCCTCTGTTGAATTGCCATTGTTCGTGACCCTGGAATCTATGAATGTTTTCTATTTAGTATTGCCTTTTACAATACAATTAACTGCAATGTCTAGTGTGCCTAGAATCAAGTCCTAAATGACTATGAAAGGGCATGTTGTCTTAGAAACAATCAAAAAGGAGCTTGAATTCTGGGTTCGCCTCTGATTTGCCTCCTTAGGCAAGTAATTTGACTTTTGGGGTCCATTTCCCTGATTTGTGAAATGAGGAAGACATTTATTTTGGAAAATTATTGCATAGCTTAATGCATGTAAAATGTCTACTATCACACCCAGCAAGCCATAGGTGCTCAATTGGTGATAACTATGCTTACAGAAAACAAGTGTAATCCTACGACTTATGTTGGTTAATAATGATGACATGCTAAGGAGGTGAATTCCCAGGCCCTGGACAATCCGATGTGAGCCAGGAACCCTCCTACATAATTTCATTTCTCTTCAGAGAAACCTGGTGAATGGGAATCACTTTCACAGATCAGAAATGTGATACTCAAAATGGTAAAGTCCTGTACCCAAGACCACATAGCTGGTCAGTGGCAGAGCTGGGGTTGGGTTGCAAACCTGTCTAATCTAATACCTGGCCTCTTTTTGTTGCTCCTTGTGTATTTTGGGTTTGCTATTAACCACCATTTCAGGCATCACTGGGGATCTTGAAATGCTTTCCATGTAAAAAAGGGAAGTTTAAAGGTAGGAGAAACAATCATTTAGGTTCATGGTGAATGGTAACCCAGCCAAGTCTGTCTGGGCTGTAAAGTGGGACTTTGGTCCCCTTGATCATATAAACCAGGTTCCCTCTTTTCTCTGCACATACTTTGCACATCACACTTTTTGTAAAACTCCCCTGCTGGTACCATACACTCTTTTCTTTGTTTCCTCTCCCCTCTTGCACATTCACTTTCCTGTCTCAGGTCCTTTGCTCCTTCTGTTCCCTCCACTTTAATGGCTGCCTTTTCCCACTGTCTATTAAAACGCTACGTCAGCAGAAGCAACTACTCCTCTCAGAATCTCTCCCATCCCTTCAAGTCACCTTTTCCTCTTTTTATTTTTTATTTATTCTTAAATTGTTTGCCTAACTCTTCCTTGAAAGTTACAAATGTGTCCCTTACCAAGTTTTCTGGTTTGCAGAGTGGGTCATCAGCGCACATTGGACAAGTATAAAAATCACTGTCTATCTTTGTGGCTGAGCTCAATTGGATCCATTTTATAAATGTGGCAAATCTTCACACTCCCATTTCACATGACAAATTTGGACCAAATACCAAGAAGGCTGTTCTTTTTTAAAATAGGAAATATCATTGTCAATATTTTAGTTTTAGAATATTTCACTTTATTGACTATATGGATTAATGTGCTTCATTTTGGCAAACTCGTACATACATGTAACATACTTTGATCATTTTCACCTCCCCATCACTTCCTTGACCTACCTTCCACCCTAGTTTCATATTTTTGGGAAGTTGCAACTTGCATAACATCTTTTGCTCATATCCACTGCCCCTATTATCTGCCCTTACATTTCTTCCCATTTACACCTTTCATCTTGTCTAATAATAGTCTCCCTTCTACTTTCTTGTCATTGTTTTCAGATTCCACATATTCAGGAGACTTGTGATATTTGTCTGTCTGAGTCTACCTTATTTCACTCAACATGGTGATTTCTAGATCTATTCATTTTCCTACAAATGACCGAATTTTATTCTTATGGTTGAAGAGTACTCAATGTGTATATATAGTACATTTTCTTCATCTATCCATTTGTCGATGGGCACCTAGCCTGGTTACATATCTTGGTTATTATGAATACAGGTACCACAGTAAACACAGGCATTCAGATATTTTCAGGTTTCTCACAAAACTAAAAATAGACCTACCATTTGATCCAGGCATATATTCCTTGGAATACACCCAGAGCAGTTAAGTCAGGTTAATCTTTTTTTTTTTTAAAGAACAATGAATGATGTTTGCTTTGTCCCCCACCATATGTTAGATAATGAGGATTCAGCTATGAATCATACATTGCCTCTTCTCGCAAGGAACTCAGTGATGGGGGCAGCAGAATGGGAAAGGATAAGCAGAAGGAACCAAGAAAATCAATGAATATTGTCCATGTGACTGAGCACAACAATGGGCCATTGGTCCATCTCACCCAACCTTGGGTGAGAAGTTTCAGGGAAAGATTCTCAGGAGAGGTGGCCTTCATTTGGTTGATTGGAATATGGAAACAGAACTTGTCTTAGAGGTATGGGAAGAGGAAACCCTGAGCATCTGGAAAGAAAGAGCAATATATGGGAAGGCCCTGAAGAGCGAATTATTGTGATATTTTTTAATATCTGTAGCTAAATATAACTTTAAATTCCCCAAAGTAAAGTGAATCAAATTATGCCCAAGGCCATCTACAAGTCCTGTGATTTGGTGGATAGAGTATTTCTTACACATTACTCCTTAATAAGAACTTATATCTAAAGTACAAAGTTGTTGTAAAAAGAATTGGCTGTTTAATCTCTAACCTGAGTAAATAGTCATCTCTGTTAGTTCATCAGAAAGAATGGATTGTACTTTCATTGTTTGATCATTTTTCATGCCTATGTCTTGTAATCTGAGCAACTACTTTGAAGACAACAATATGCAATATATTAACCATTGTTAATCTCCTGCTATGTTGTTTTGAAATTCTGTATCATTGTTTTTGTTCTAAAATAAAAAATTTAAAAAATAATAGTCTTGCAGTGTTTTGATGTGGCTAACTCTAGACGCTACTCAACTTTTGAGGTGGAAAACTTTATGTGGAGGTCTGACCAGTTTAGAATGCAGAGACGACTGTTCTAATTAAACATCTTAAGAAAATAAAATACTTTTGTGACAAAATGAATGTTTTCATATCCTATCTGTTTTTTAAAAATGAGAGTATTCACTTTAGTCATAGGTAAGTAGAAATATTAAATGTTGATACTTTCAAAATAATTACAGAATCATAATTGATGTAAGACAGGAAAACTATTTTTAAAAAAGGACAGGAAAATGATTTATTACTACCCTTGTGTTCTTCTACCTAGCTAAAGCTATTTATTTCCAGTTAAATACAGTGAGCAAAACATTGCCTAAATGCCTATTCTTTGGCAGTTACTTTTAACATCTTATGTTTTTAATCCCTACAATAATACAAAGAACTTTTCATTATCTCTGGATAGCCTGGTGGGCTCAGCCAGCCCCAAAATGATAGACTTTGGATTTGAACTCAGGTCAGTGTGACACCAAGACCCATTGGTCTTCCTTGTTACTTCTTGTAGTACACATTGTTTCCATCTTTCTGCAATCTATTCTCTTCTGAGAGTAGAAATTTTATATTGTTTTTTTGAGAACCTCTTTTTCCCTCATACTCAAAATTTGTTGACTTTAGCATGACCAATATTAAACTTTAGCCATAAAGATGGGTAAGTGTTTCTGACCCTTCAGCGCCTCCTATTTTAATTGGCCTTAAAAATTGGTTCAAAAAATGGCTTATGATCCAGGTCAAGTCATTGAAAGAATCTGACATTTTGTTGGAACCATTGCAAAAAGGAAATTCTTTTCTCATTGAAATTGCTAGTTGCAATGATACTGTAAGCTCTGAGATGACAAACCACACAGAGGGGATTTTGCTAAAGATGGAAATATCACTGAGCAAGAGATATTCAGAAAGTGCACAGTATCATGACTGGCTTGTCCTCGTCGGCCAGGGCTTTCTTGGGTTTAGCGCTATGGGTCTTGTATCCTAGAAAGGCCCTTATCCATCCAAACGAGGTCCATTGACCACTATAGGAAAGGAGAGAGATGGGGAGAGTCAGGGAGAGAGAGAGACAGAGAGACAGACAGACAGACAGAGATAGACAGAGACAGAAAGACAGAGAGTTTTTTTTTGTTTTGGTTTTATTTTGTTGTTTGTTGTTTGTTTTTGTTTTGTTTTGTTTTGTTTTTAGAGAGGCTCTCGATCTGTATTTCAGTCTGGCCTTGAATTCACAGTGTAGCCTAGTCTGGCCTCAAACTCACAGCAATCCTCCTGCCTTAGCCTCCTGATTGCTGGTATTACAGGCATGTACCATCATGCTCAGTGAGACAGAGTCTTTTTTTTCTTTTAATTTTGAAAAGAATGCAACAAAAAAAGGTAAAACAGTACAGTCAATCACAGCAAAACAATGAACATGGTGTATGACTTCTAAATAGAGTAAAAGGGAAACAATAATGGCTACCAAAATGCCTCTTGTTATCATCAATATGACTGCCCATACCATCAGGGATAAATAAAATCAAACAAAATAGAAAAAAAAATAAAACCAGTAAAACAAAAACAAAAACAAAAACAAAAACAAAACAAAATAAAGCAGAACAAGGAAAGCAATACAGAACTTCAAGATACTAGTAAAACAGCAGTGGCTACCATAATGCTTCTTGTTATCTTCAGAATAGTTGCCTACACCTTCAGACATATTACAATCAAACAACACAGAATATAGTAAAATCAATCAAAACAAAAAAATGAAAGCAATACGGGATTTCAGAACAAGATAATTGGACATCCTCAATGGCTGCAATTATATACTTTGTTATGTTTAAAATAGTTGTCCATGCCATCAAGTATAATAAAATCAAACACATCAGAATAAAATGAAACTAATCAGAACAATGAAGGCAATATGAGTTTCAAATCATGATAATAGATTAACAGTGGCCACTTCCTTCCCTTTTTAGATAATTCCTCCCCTTTGACTTTCCCAATATGTATTGTGCATTTTGAATCCTGCTAATTCCTTTAGTTTGTTATACTCGGGAGACAACACAAAATGCACCCATGTGACTCTGAACCATTTCATCCATAAGCATGATCTCAAGTTGCCTCCATCCAATTACAAGAACCTTAAGGTTGTCTTCCTTTATAGCTGAGGAGGATTCCACCACATAAATTGCTATGTCTTTCTTATCCATTCTGCAGTTGATGGGTAAGCTACCCCTACTTTTATTTTTTGGCTCCCTGTCACAGAGGGCATTGTTCTCTCTCCTTTGACTTTCAGTCTATGAATTTTCTTTCTAGTTAAATGAGTTTCTTGTATAGAGCATATTGATGGATCCTGTCTCCTGATCTACTCTGCCTGTGTTTCTTTCTATTGGTGCAATGAGGCCACCTATATCAATAGTTATGGACCTCTTGCATTACATTGTCTCTGCCATGCTGTTTTCCTGCCATTGGCTCCCTATTTTTCCTCTCCATTCAATCGACTGGTCCCACTTGATGGTCCCCCTCTGCCATTGTTCCTGAGACCATGGTCCTTTTTACCTCTCTCTAGAATGTCCTTTAGTATTCTTTGTAGGGTTGGTTTAGTGGTCATGAATTTCTTGAGTTGTTCTTTGTCATGGAAGTATCTTGTTTCTCCATTAATTTGGAAAGAAAGTTTTGTAGGGTACAACATTCTGGGTTGGAAGCTGTTTTCTTTTAGGACTTGCTATACTTTACTCCAGCCTCTTCTTGACTTGATGGTTTGTGTTGAGAGGTCTGCTGTGATTCCAATGGATTTTCCTTAATAGGTGATCTGTCTCTTTTCTCTAACATTTTTTAATATTCTGTTCTTGAGTTGAATTTCTGGGATCTTGATTATTATATGTCTGGGTGTTGATTTGTTTTGGTTATGGCTAGCTGGAGTTCTATATGCCTCACTTATTTGAATGTCACTTCCTTTTCCCATGCTTGGGAAGTTCTCAGAAAGTATTTCTGTAGATAGGATCCTGATGTCATTTGTCTTGACCCCTGCTTTTTCACTCACATTTTTAATTCTTGAATTATACTTCTTTGAGTTATCTAACAGCTATTGAATTGTTACCTCCTGAGTCCTTGTTATTTTTAAGAGATCTTTCCTTTCATGATCACAAGCTGCAAACCTATCTTCAAGGTTTGAAAGTCTATCTTCAGTTTCTTTCAAGTGGTTTTGCCAGTTTCCACTTTCCTGGATATCTTTTTGAATCTGTTTCATGCATTCTAAATCTCTCTTATATTGTTCATTCATGGTTTCCCTCATTTTCCAATGCTCCTCTATTTTTGTTATCTGTGTCTTCTTTAGAGATACTTAGTAATTCTTTTACTATGTTTTTCATTTCTTTTTTTTTACCTTAGAAAGTATTTCTGTTCTAATTTCTCTTATAGGTTCATGAAATTGTTTCTTTACTTCAGTTGACATCACTTCAGACATTTCAGGTGTGTGACTCTTGATCTCTTCTGTGTTTACCTCTCCCTGACTTCTGCTGTTTGGGTTGGATGCCAGAGACTGCCTTTTCCTTCTTCATCTTTACATATTCCTGTGTTCTTCCATACACATGGGTAGTGTGGTCCCAGGCACTTCCAACGTTGGTTACAATTTCTCTGAAGCAAGACTGTTTGGTTTTTCTGGCCATTGCTGGCTGTGGGTATCTCATGGTGGGCACCTGTGTTTCTTTGCTGAGCTGCGTACTGGTCTACAAAGGCCCTTGGAGTTTGCAAGGGAGCAGAGCCAGCCAGGGCCTGCAGATATAAGCTAGTTAGGAACCCATGCAATGTTCTCTGGAACATGCACGAGAGTGAAGCTCTATCAAAGCAACATCCATGGGTCTGCCTCCAACTGGGAGCTTCTGAAAGAAGCCGGTAGCAGTCCTGGCCCTCGGCTTATCCTGCCCAACTCCAAAATGGCTCCTGGCCAATCGCTCTCTCCTGTGGGGGGATCAAGTCCCCTGCACTTGCCACCAGCCAGCATCTGCCACTCTCTTCTACTGCCATGCCTCTCCACAGAGACCTCTGGGGTTGACCTTGACCGTGATCTTGACCACAACCGACTGTGCATTCCGAGGCTCTACAGCTCTTTTCGCAGGGTGAATCCAGCTCCAGGCTAAGGCGCCTCCAGTTACCACCTTCTTCTTTGTTTAAATTTTTCTTTTTATTCTCTCTGTGGGCTTCAATTCATATTTAAATTCTTCCTGGGTCCACAGGACCCACTTCCTTCCTTCTTGTCCTCTCCATGATGTTGTATTCCAGCATCTGAACTGTTTTTCTCAGAGAGACTGTTTACTCTGCTGCTTACTGTTCCACCATCTTTCCAGAAGTCAAGACAGAGTCTTGACATCATTGTTAGGGCTTGCAGATTAGCCCATACCTGAAGTTTGATTTCATGAGCACTTTTCTTTTAAGTCAGAATCAATCTTTCTTTCTTTCTTTCTCTTTTTTTTTTCCAAAATATTTCTTTTTCTGATTAAGGAAGGTTGAGTCAGTTTCCATTGCTTGCAGTTGAGAGAATCCTGATTAATAAACAGCAAGTTAGAGACTTGGAACCTTCCCTGAGGAGCCTACAGGATAGTATTTGGTAGGGAGAGAACAGCCAAAGTATGGAATGCTGCTATAGAGAGAAATTCAAAACTCTTGTTCTCATGTAACTGTTACGGGAATTCGAAAGCCAAATATGTCAGGGAGGAGGTGAGGTTTTAATTGGATCTTGAATGAAATTCAATATTTGAGTTGCAAAGAGGAGGAGAAATGCAGTTAAAAATACGCACACACAAGAATGAAAAATGCTTGGCCTAAAACAACATTTCAACCTAAATAATAATACCAATAGAAGCTACATCAAAAAAATCTTATTTTTGGATGCTTAACTCAAGGGATCCTGGAAGGTAGTCACAAGGGTTTGTAAGCTGCTTTTAATATTGACATATATCAATTATAAGGCTGAAAAGTTTCAAAAGTTATGTGCCTTTGTCTTGGCATGAAATTCTATCAGCCCTTTCCCTCTGACTGACAGGCAATAGCCTTTCATTAACAAATGACGGTAGAGACAGTGGGTTGAGTATACAAGATGTCTTGAAGAGGTCTGTGGGGAAAGCAGGGGCCTCCAAGGAAATGTTGGTGCTGAAAGGATTATAAATCTCATGTCTCGTGTCAGTTAACTCATGGGATTTGAGGTCAGACAGATTTGACTTTGAAATTGCACATTAACTGTGTGATCTTGAGTTAATAACTTGACTTTTTTGAGTTTAGTTTCCTTACACTGCTCGATTAAATTTGAATACATGCACCGTATTTTTCTATGAGAGCCTTATGCAAGCACTGTACCTTGCCATAGAAAAATCCCAGCCTCTTAGTCCATTTGGGATGCTATCTAAAAATACCATAGTCTGAGTTATTTGTAAAGATTGTAAATTTATTTGTCACAGTTCTGGATATGTGAACGTCCATGATGATGGCACTGGCAGGTTAATTGTCTATTGAGGTCTACCTTCTGCATTCAGGTAGGAACCTTGCTGCTGTATCCTCTGCTGTTCCTCTGTGGGGAATGCTGTATCCTTACCTGGTAGAAGTTCTGGGAGAGATGAAAAGGGACACTCCCTCCATCAAGTCCTTTTATAAGGGTACCTAATCCCATTCCAGGTCTGATTCAATCAGTATTTTCCCAGAGAAGATACTTCTCAATATAGCAGCATTGGGAACTAGGTTCCAACATGTAATTTTAGAAGGGACCAAGCTTCAAATCATAGCAGCCTCTAGTTTGTTCTCTTCTCCCTAGTTCATCTGCTCACAAAGCAAATATTTTTGTTTTCAATTTCTCTAAACAAGTAGATTCTTCTTTGGTATTTCCAGTGATGGAAAGGTCACTATCTTATACATACACAATCCATTCTGGGACAGCTCAGATGGTCAGAAATTCCTTCTATTAAGTCAACATCTGTCTCCTTGTAACTCATAGATCCAAGTTATGTTCTCTGTAGTTATTTCAGTATGATTAATTTTTTATTCTCTGTGGCAGCCTTTCAATATTTGACAACAGCTTTCATGTCAACACCTTCTGCATGGATGTGGTGAGAATGACATGCAATAGTGATAATGTAAAGAGTTCAGCACAGAGCCTGGAATGTAGTAAGAGCTCAGTGAATGATAACTGACCAGACTTTGTGGCTAGGCAGTTCTGGCTCAAATCCTAGCACTGATATCCAGAAAGTGAGACTGGGTCAAATTACCTACCTGTTTGTCACTTCAGTTTAGTTCTCTTTAAAATGGGAATGAAAAGTCTGTTTCTTAAGATTCTGTTGAATTCTTTGAAAGTGAAAAATGCTGCAATAATATAAATTAAGTCCCCCCCACCTAAGTTTTCAGGAAAGAACAGCATCTTTTTAGGATTCAAGAAAGGATGAGATTTTCTATGTATCCTAAGGGGTTCAGAATCAAAGAAAAAATACTCAAAATGAGATAGACATAGGATTTAGGAAACAATGATTCCAACTCAGGAAAGCAATGCTGAGTAGTCTCAGAGTATCATCTGCATCCAGGAATAGAAAAGGACCAGTATAAAGTGGAGCAAAAGAGGGGGGCCCTCAAACAGTAGGGTTCTTGAAAAATGGGATTATTATAATACTTGATATAGTGAAGCATCAAAAAATTTTAGACTTACTGCTTACAACAAAATACAAACAGAAAATAAAGATAATTATAGGGACAACACAGAGCCGTAAATGACAGAATGTTTAGAAGAGGATTTAGCTGTGCATCAAGCAAACTTAATACAGTCATAATGTTATTTATTCATAAACAGTGATAGTTGTACCTTGGGATGATGGGGGAAAGGAAGGCTGAGGTGAAACTGTTAATGACATAATCTTGGCAGGAGATTTACCTCAGTGGCATAAGCACCTGCCTGGCAAGCGCAAGGTCATGAGTTTAATCCTTGGTACCATCACCACCACCAAAAAAAAAAAAAGATTTAATCCTTAGCTAGTATGCTGAGTTGGAAATAATGTCTATAACAAATAATAGAACATTTGGGAAGTTGTCAAAAAGATATAAAATTTCAGTTAGAGAAGACAGTACAACTTGGTGAGTATAGTTAATAAAAAGTTATCACATACTTGAAAATGGCAAAGAATGAATTTAAAATTTTCTTACACTAAAAACACAAGAATGAAAGATAATGGGCATATTAGTCAGCTTGATTTTGTCATTCCACAATGTATACACATGTCAAAGCTTGTGCACTATATATATCTGTATCTAGATAATTTGTCAGATTAATAATAAAGTGGAGATGCAAACATATCACTGGAATGTGAAGACAACTACTAAAAGAAATAATTAAACTGTGTTGTCTCTGGGGAGTAAGAATGGAAATTGGGAAGGAACAAGAAACATTTACTTATATATTCAAAAATATGTGTTTATTTGCTATGTGCACATCTAAGTTATAGGGATAGGAAAGACATCAATGAGCAAGATAAGAGTTTAGACTTGTGACTTATTCTGTCTTGTTCTTAAAACATGGAAATTTTTAGAGTTTTAGTCAGAATCTTTGATCTTATTGTTCTGATCTTTCAGTGGAGGAAACAGACCAGGAAACCACTAAGTAGGTAATTTCTGATAGTAGTAAGTGTAATGAAAAAAACAGTGACAAGGAAAAGTGATGAGTCTGAATAAACCAAAGGAAGTCAAGGAAACTCTGGAAGGAAAGCATTTAGAAAAAGACCACAGGCTTATACTGTATTAACCATGGTCTGTCTTTCTCATGTACTTTCAGTCTAGTTCTCTATAAAATGAAGGTTAAAATATCTTTTTCATAGGGTCTCACAATATTCTTTTAAAGTAGTTATAAGCGACAGCTGTTTTCATTACAATTAATATAAATCATCTTTTTTGATTTTTTTGATTTTCCCTGAGATCAAAGCAGGTGGTTCTGAACAGATGTGAACATTCATAGTTCAGGGATTCAGAAGTTTTGGAAACAAGAAGTGGCTTGGGTAAAGCCAGTGATATGGCCGATCCATCTTCATTTTCATATTTTTGGTACTTAACTATAGAACAGTAGATGTGTGTAGGTTTTTGTTGAATGCTGAATAAATCTGAAGCATAATAAATAAGGAAATAAGTATTTGAAAGAATGAAAGAAGAACACAAAACTATACCTTTTAGTGTATCTTGGTTTTAGTTTTGTCTTGCTCACAAAACATGGAGATTAATGGAATTTTAGAAACCAAAATTCTTTTTGATGGCTCCTGCTGCAGTATTCTCTCCCACTCCTTGCTGGGTTTTCTGTTATTATTGTCTTGTTGGAATGTTCTTACCCCAGAGGACCCCATCTTACCCTGCAAGTCAGTTCTTCCCCCAGTCACTGAGCTATTGGGCAGCCTCATGCATTTGTGATCACATCTCTCCTCTGCCTTATAAGTTGGGTAACCTTGGATGAATTACTTGAAATTTGTGAAACTCGATTTATAAAAATAGAAATGAGAATAACTTTTAGATGAAGATTCAATGAAGGTAGGGTGCCATAAAGTATCTGGCTCAGTGTCTGGCATGAGGTGCCAAGGTGTGCCTCTGATGGATGGGGACTATTCTTCCCCAATGCCCTCATACTTTTCCATTTGCCACCCCCTGACCTGAAAGACCCTTTCTCACTTGCAAGTGCTAAACCATAGGTAGCAAAATGGTACCCCATGGGCTGAATTAGCACTGCACAGTGTTGATGCTTCTTAACTCTTTTATTTTAATAATAGATTTTAACAATTATTTTGAAGATAACCATATGCAATATAACAACCATTGTTAAATTCCTATCATCTTGTTTTGAAATCCTATATTGTTATTTTTTTGTTGTCATTTTGCTTTTGTTGTTGTTTTTTGATTGCTTGTTTGCCTCTTGATTTTTCTGCTTTTTCCTTTAAAATAAAAAATAATAGATTTTAAAAATTGTGTTAAAATACATATAACATAAAATGTATCACTTTAACCAATTTGAGTGTACAAATGTAACATTAAGTACATTAATACTGCTTTGCAAGTATCATTGCTATTCATTTATAGAATTTTTTATCATCCTAAAGTGATATTCACAATATTAAACAGTAACTTCTCACCTGCCATTTCTGTAGTCCTTGGTAGTGTGCCTTTTCCCAATTAAAAATTTTAAAATACAAATAATATGAGATTTACTATTCAACAGTTTTAAGTGTACAGTTTAGTAATATTAAATCTATTCATATTGTTGTGTAGTTATCACCACCATTCATTTCCAGAATTTTTCATGTTACAAGACTGATACTCTAAAACCACTAAATAATAACTCTCCATTCATAGCTCTTCCTCCTCAGCTCCTGGGAATTACCCTTATCCTTTTTGTCTCTATTATTTTGACAAATCTAGTTACCTCATATAAGTAGAATCATACAATAATTCCCTTTTTATGACATTTTATTTCTCTTAGCATAATCTCCTTAAGGTCCATCCATGTTGTACCCTATGGCAGAATTTTCTTTCTTTTTTAAGGATGAGTAATGGCTCATTGTACCTATATACAACATTTGATTGCCTATCCATGGACAGTTGGGTTGCTTCTATCTTTTTGCTATTTTGGACATGTGGCTGTTAACATGTGTATATAAGTATCTCTTCAAAATTTGGTAAAGTTTTAGTTTTAGCTCTTAAAGGTCTATGATCTGCTTTCAATAAATTTTCACATGTGATCTAAGGTAAGGGTCAAAAATCCCCCCTACTCACTGATGTCAAGTTGTTCAGTACCATTTATGGAAGACTATTCTTTCCCCTGTTGAATGACCTTTTATGAAAAATCAGTATCATATAAGTTTCAGTTTATTTCTAGACTCTGTTTTTTGTTTCATTGATCAATATATTCATCCTTATGCCATGACCACACTATCATGTTTTCTGTTACATTGCACCCTTGAAATAAGATAACGTAAGTTTTCCAACACAGTCTTGAAATCAGATAGCATAAGATTTCCAACTTTCTTCTTTTTTTTATTTTAAAGAGAATAAAACAAAACAACAGAACAAAGCAGATCAAAACAGAACAATGCAAGCAATACAGGACTTCAAAATAAGACAACAGGAAATCAACAGTGGCTACCATAGTGTCGCTTGTTTTCTCTGAAATAGTTGTTCATACCTTCACACACAATACATTCAAACAAAACAAAATAGTATAAAACCAACCAAGACAAAAGAATGAAAGCATTACAGGCCTTCAAAACCAGACAATAAGAAATCAACAATGGCTACCATAATGTCTTTTGTTTTTTTTCAAAATAGCTTTCCATACCTTCCCACATATTGAAATCAAATAATAGAAAACAGACTAAAACCAATCAAATCAAAAAATAAAAGCATTGTTGGACTCAAAACTTGATAAGAAATCAGCAATGACTACCATAATGTCTCATTTTCTTCAAAGTAGCTGTTCATACCATCACACATAATAAAATCAGTTCTTGTAAACTCTTTAGGAGTAGTTCTAGGCATATATAGGCCTATACATGTACATCTATCCTTTCTGTATCACAGGGAAAAACAAAACAAAACAAAACAAAACAAAACAGGAGATAAACAAGAGACACAAGAGATAAATAAATAACAACAGACAGCCCAAAAGAATAACTATAGGCTTTCAAAACAAGGTGGTAGGAACATAACAAAGATTGCTATTTTGCATAGTTATCTTCAGAAGAGTTACTCAGACTACCGGATACAGACATGCAAAATTGATCTAGTCCTATGAATGTTAACTGTTTTGTTCCAAGAACTAATAGAATTAGTAGTACAATCATCTTATCTATCTTAAGTGTATACAAACAAATTTATAAATTTTTTCCCCTTTCTTCTTTTTTCCTTTTCCCTGAGTTGTTTTTTCCTTTTGAGCAGTTTCTTACCCTTTCATAATATTTACTGATGATTTTGTATCTTATTTACTCTTTCAGTTTCTTACACTACGGAGACAATATGGTATTCACACATGTGGGTTTGATTTATTTCACTTATGAGTATGGTCTCAAGTTGTATCCATCCAACTTTTTTCTTTTTAGAAACTGTTTCAGTTGATCACTAAAAAGAAACACTAACATATGCATAGTCATCAAGGGACCTCTTAGGAGGAAAAGATTTAAAATTTCCTTTATTTGGGGTGCATAATGCTATTGGTTTTGACCTGGCATGAAAGACAATGAGGAATTTAGAAAGGAAATCACCAAGAAGGAAGGGACTGCCTTGGTGGGTGAGTTACCCAAGTTCAACTCAAGGGGTTTGAGCACTGGACTGCTTCTGCCTTGGTGCACAGTTTTGGACCCTAAGCCCCTTCCATCCTCAGTAGCTCTAGTTCAGTGTAAGCAGAGCTGTGTTTATGAGCAAGCAGTAAAGGAGCAGTGTTGGTGGAGATCATCAGTGTGGTCATTTCTGAAATACACAGGGATCTGAGGAGACCAGGATATGATGTATTTATGAGCATGAGACTCCTCGACCAACATTACTCAGAATGGGGTGTGCTTAGGAATCATTTGGGAATTATGTTACAATGAAGATTCTAATTTAGTGAGTCTAAGATAGAGCTGAGATTCTGTATTTCTAACAGCACATCTAGGAATGCCAATGCTGTGGTCTTCAGCCCTCTCTCTGAGAAGTAAAGCTACTGAAGATTAGTGTTCGACAGTGAGTTGAATAATAAAAATTACAGCAGTAGCCAAAACTGGTTGGTCACTCTGTAGTTCTCTCTTTTTCTGCCATATTTATGTAGTGTTCAACCTACTTTTTAAAAGGGAAGAAGGAGCAGAAGAAAGAGGCCTGATAATTTTGTGAAGTTTTTAGGCAGTTTGGGAGACCTAAGTCAGAGATACTGGATTACACACTAGTAGAGGCATCTGGGGATTCAACAACTTCTCAAAAACAATAGTAGAAATCTGTTGGAGTTGTAAGCATATGAATTGGTTTCAAACTTGTTAAATTTTCGATTTGGGCTTGTCAGACTTCGTGTTGTTTAGTGCCAAACCCTGAAATGAGGAAATGGGCCCCTGGTGGAGAAAAATGTGTTGCAGAAGTAAAGATAGTGATTATTTATTTAATCAAAATAACTTTCTAAATATCAACTATTCTGTGGTAATACAGTTTGAAAAATGGCTTACTAGAGTAATGCAGAGACATTAGAATATGAGCAGGTGTTACTTTACAAAAACCTGTTAAATAGTAGATACTCAAAAAGAAGAAAAGATAGATAAGTAAGAATAAAAGAGCAAGTTTTCCGTATCATACGGAAAACTTCAAATCTGGTTAGATTTCTGCTGCCCATGTTTTGAATGTCTGGCAAAGAGTATGGGGAGTATAAAGATCTTCAATTTAATTTTAATTATTTTAGTTAAAACTGATGGACTTCTTGAAATATGCTTTTGGAATGCAAAAACATTTATTTGAGAATTAAAAGGCAATAAATACACTGAAGACATCCAGAAAATGATATTTTGCTCCACCCTTCCTTCTTGGGAAAGAATCGTGGTTATTAAGGCAAATATAACTTTGCACACAAAGCAAATAAAAAATTTAAAGAACTCCATTGAGAGAATTTCTGTGATCCTTTTCTTTCCTCATATAATTTAGTTAATATTTATTGAGTGGCTTTCTCCCCAGACCTGAGAGTTGGGGATGCAGGGAAGGCTGATTCACGGACTCTGTCTCAGTCTGGTGGGGGGTGCGGAGGC
This sequence comes from Cuniculus paca, assembly GCA_004365215.1. Classification (NCBI taxonomy): domain Eukaryota; kingdom Metazoa; phylum Chordata; class Mammalia; order Rodentia; family Cuniculidae; genus Cuniculus; species Cuniculus paca. The sequence continues at coordinate 12,562 of RJWT010002610.1, read as the reverse complement.
ACACACAAGAATCTGCAATGTGTAATAAGCACAAAGAAAAGATGTTCAGAGTCTGTTGGGAATAGAGAGTGGATGAACAAATTTTTGCCTGGGTGTAATCATGGAAAAATTGACGCATGAAATGGATCTTGAAAGGTAAATGTCTCTTTTGAAAAAGAGGAGGAAAATGCCTGATTTAATATATTAATTAATACAACTACTACATCTAAAAATTATACAAGGTTTTCTTTTGTTGCAAATGACAGAAACAAGTTTTAGAAAAAAAGAATATTGTTTCTGATAATTGGTAAGTTTGAGGTGGCATCGGCTTTAGTCATGGGATCTTCACTGTCATCAGTTCTTGATCAGTCTTCATTTCTCAAGTCTTCTTTCTGTGAAGTCTCAGGAAAGATCATTTTCAGATGGCCCTGGGCAGTCCTAAGCTCAGCTACCCAGGAGAAAGAGAACGATTCTTTCCTGAAGTTCTAACAAAAATCTCAAGCTTGATTCCCCTTGGTTTGCTTGATCATCTGTTCTAAATCAATGATTTTAGTCAGAGGGATACAGGATTGCTTTGGTGACAGTTCAGTCAAATGGCCACGCCTGGGGCCAGGGTTGACCAAGGGTCTTCCTGCCTCAACCCATACTGACTGAGTGAGAGAGAAGTTTTGCATGGAAACACTGGATTGTCAAAAACCTATACCATTACTAACATTCAACAAAATGCAGAAGTGTATGACTCTAGATTTCAAAAATCAAGGGCTCAAATAAATCTTTGAATAATAAATAGAGAAAGAAAAGTCTTCCTACTATGATTGCAGAGTACAGTTTCATGTTCTATAAAAGATTTCAAATGATGGCTGAGCTAGATTGCTACATTTTATAACCTGCCATATTCAGACAATGGATAAGTACTAATTATTTCTCCCACAATCCCTTTAAAGGCAAAGCATTATTTAAACAATTCTTTCAAAGATCAGAAAACTTGGAGATTTTGACAATGTCTATACTGGAGAATAAGACTCGTCTTAATGGTTTTGGTAAGAGGACTGAAGTAATTTCATCTCTAATAGGCTATGTGGCCTTGGTAATCTATCTTTCTGGGTAATAATGATATGTTCCTCAAAGCCTCTAATAAGGGCTACGATGTATTCTAAAAATGCAAAAGTGACTGGCAACTCATTTACTTAGTATTTGTCCTAGGTTAGAACAAGAAATAAAAGTCCTACTCTGGAGATGCATGAATCAAAACTAGCCATATTAAAAAAAATTGCTACAGGGATGAAGTGGTAATAGAGGTCTGTCCCAGGTTCTGAGGAGGGAGTGGCAGGTTCCATCCCTGAAGTATGGGACCTGTTTGAGGAAACCATCACCTGAGGTGCAAAAATTATGTCACTGTGGGACAGGTGGGAAGAGCAGGTGACAGGTGGAAGGGTGGTACCTACATAACTCAGTTCAAAGCCCCCTCCTCGGTAAGTGGCGCTTCACAGCTGTGTTTCTTAGTGCTTAACTGTGCCTTTTCCTGATTACAGGTGATTGGACTGAGGGGAACTGTCCACCTAGGGAACATACTCCCTTGGCTGAATCAAACCCATCAGATTCTCTTTCCTGGGAATTTGGAATTTTTGGGAGTTTGCCTCAGAGAGAAGCGAGACCATTCAAGGTCTTGTCTGCTTGGGAATGAGCCTGCCACTGGAGGCAGCTCTATGGGGTCTTCTATGTTGATGGGCAAAGAGAGACCAGAGGCTTGTGGAAAAATCTATAGAATGAAAGAACAAATCAAAGTGAGAGATCTTGTGGCCCTGGAAGAGACCCCCACACAGGAGGGAGTGACTGTACCCAGTTGCCGTGCCTATGGCACCTTTGGCTGATGCACGAGTGTTTTGTTTCTATTTACTCCTAACTGCAAATCCTGACCCAAATGTCACTTCAGTTAAGAGGACACTGGAGATGCAAATTCTTGATTTGTTCTATTCTTCCCTTCTTTTGTTACACTGACAGTCAGTTATCTTCTTTTCCCTTTTCACAGGGCCACACTTTTCCAATCTTCTGTAACCTCTTTTGGAACTTTTCCTGAAAATGACAAAGAACAGTTTCCTACTGCTTACTTTATCTCCATTTAATCTTCCTTTCCATTCTTCACATATTCCACAAAGGCAGGAATTAAAAAAAATCACATTTGTTTATTTTCTTTAATGTAAATTCAGTTTGAGTAGCAATCTCCATCTAGTTGTTGGCTGTGAAATTTAGCTTCTGCCAGGATAAATCCAAACTGCTCCTTTCCTTCTGTTCCTGCTAACCCAATGGGGTGTTTCCAGTATCCAGGACTCTCCACTGACATTTGCCTATTTCCCAGACTACCTGCAGAGGCATTCCCTCTTTCCCACCCCCTTAATAGACACCTGTTCTGGAAAACAAAGGCCTAGAAGGCAGTTCCTGGAGAAGCAGTTGTTCCCTCCTTATCTGGGATTTTGCTTTCGATGGTTTTGCCTACCTGTGGACAGTAGCAGTTTGAAAAATATTAAATGAAAAATTCCAGAAATAAATTTCCAGAAAGAATTATTCTCTGTTACTAATTGCTGAACTCATAACTGTGAGTGGCTGACTTTGCCACCAGATTAACGAAAGAGCCTGTCTGATGTTTCACAGAAAGGAAACTTATGAGTTAAAGATTTACCAAGTATTAATGACAGTGAGAGCCCTTTGATGAAGCCAATGTCAGCCTAGACTGATCAGTTATCACTTATAAGAAACAAATTTCTGTCATTTGCAATCAATAAACCCTACTTGACATACTAGAGATAGTGATTATAATACTCAAAAGTAGTTATTATATTAAAAGAAACTCTTGTTTTCTGAGCTTCAATTATATTGAATATTTTGAGTTACGCAGCAGTCCTCATGTTCAAGGAATTCATATTCTCATCAGTAGGAATGAACACATGCATATTTTAAATGATTCTTTCTTATTTACTTCACAAATGGACAATTTTAAATTGCAGGACACTCTGAGTATTGTGATGTAATCTTGCAGCACTCTGCTCAGTCCTGCATGAGATGGGAATCTCCTTTTGTACAGCATATCTGTGCTGTACACACTATCCACTTACTAGTCACTTTGTAATCTTCTGTTATCAGATTGGCTGTTGTGATATTGCAGTGCTTGTGTTCACGCGACCCTTATTTTACTTACTTAAAAACAGTCTCCATGGCAAACTTTCAGTACCGTATATTGCTATAATTGTTCTAATTTATTATTAATTATTGCTCTTAATCTCTTATCACTTAATTTAGAAATTAAATTTTATTACAGAGATAGACATGCAAGAAGGATGTAGTATTTATAGGATTTGGTACTATCTATAGTTAATTATTAATTATTAATTAATTATTAGTTATTAATTATTGCTCTTGATCTCTTATCACTTAATTTAGAAATTAAATTTTATTACAGAGATAGACATGCAAGAAGGATGTAGTATTTATAGGATTTGGTACTATCTATAGTTTCAGAAATTCAATGGGGAACTTGGGGAATATTCCCAAGGGACAAGGTGGTTCTACTCCAATACAGGAACAAAAATTAACAACTTTAGGAGATCAGGTAACCCAGATAACATGACTTGAATAGAATGGTTAGTTGAGTACTCATAGGAGGTTAGGCATTGTGCTGAGAACCCCTCTCCTTACAAATTTTAAAATCATGGCAAACTACATAGCTAAGTGCTAAGAATACTCTATGCCTTATTTCCTCTAACCTGGATATTGCTATGACCCTAGACAATAATATACAATATAATTATCCCCATTCCAGATAAGAGCATTTAAGGTTTAATGCAGTTGAGTAACGTAACAGTTTCTCCTTGTCCTTGGTTGCATTATTTATGGTTTATTTACTCATAATCTGTCATAGTCTAAAGATTCCAGAAATAAATGATTTGTATGTCTTGACCTGAGACTTGAATTTCTTGGTCCAGCTCACCCATGTGCATGCTACCCACCAGTTAGTATCCACTAATTTCAGTGATCAGGTCAACTGTTGTGACACCACAGTGCTTGTGTTCATGTAAACCCAACATGGTAGCATATGTCCTAGTGCCTACATCTTTGCTTGGCTTTGTCTCATCATATAGGCCTGGTATCATTTCACAACATCCCAAGAAGAGGACAAGTAGAATACAATAAAATGTTTTGAAAGAAATAAACCAAACTCACCTAACTTTTTGTCTTAGTTACTTTTCTCTCATTGCTGAGACAAACACCTGACACTCAAAATTAGGAAAGAAAAGGTTTATTTAGCTTATAGTTTCTGGAGATTTCAGTCCATAATGAGCTGGCTCCAAGGCAGGGTGGCATGGCACAGGGGCAACGCTTCAAGGCAGCAGCCATAGGAAAAGGGAGCACAAAAAAGAGAAAAACAAACCTCTTATCCTCCCTTACACAGGCCACCCCCCTCCAGGGTGAGTGTAGCACTCACAAAATGTCCTTTCCCTCCTTTGCACAGGATGAGGCTATTTACAAAGTAAGAGCCCTGGCTCCCTGCTGAGTCTCTCAGTTAAACTTCTAAACTTCTAAAGTTGACACAATATATCAACCATGACACTTTTATTACAGTTTATTGTTAAAATTGACTTATTTTATTCTGAGTTATTATTAATTTCTTAGTGCTTTTGATTTGTAAATTACACTATCGTAGGTATGAATACATGGGGGAAACCCATAGCACATGGAGGGTTAAGTACCACCTGTGGTTTCAGGCACTTACTGGGGGTCATGAAATTTATCCCTCAGAAATAGGGGAACTACTACTGTATTCCCAAAGTTGAAAATGGGAACACGACAGTGCAGACATACACATGGGATCTGTGTAATTCTGATTCCCCTATTAGGCCTTAATAAAGAACCAGATAGGGAATAATCTGCCGCCTCTTATAATAGACAGTACCCAAGCCTTCTGAGCAAGATGCTCCTAAAAGCTCCATTTCCTGGATCCTGCTGGTGGTATTTTTCAGGCTATTTAGAGGATCATAATATCAGAAAAGATGAAAGCTTTAGATCTTGAAAGGCCACTGTGTTTAATTTGAGGTGATTCTTGCCCATTTGGTGACTAATAGCAGAGGACGTTTTGCTGGGCACACAGGTCAGCGTTTAATTAAGAAAAGTCATAGTCTTGAAGCAAGATCTGGAGAAAGCACCCAAACACGAAGCCTGCCAGGGACTGCAGTTGGCATTCTGAGGCAGCTGGGCAGGGTGGTAAGAACGTCATAAACCAGTGATAAAAATCAATGATGCTTGTATTCTCCAGTGAGGTGTGGGATGAGAGAGTGAAGGGATCCTGTAATGTGGCTAGAGGTAGCATCTCTGATTCCAGGGCATGAATAAGACAGAGCCTGCTGGAGGTTGATGCCAACACAGGATGGGGCACTGAGCAGCCAACCTTTCACAGTGCCATTGATGAGGGTTCAGCCTGGAAATGCTTGGGAAGCTTATAGAACTAGGCTGATTACTTCACTTCCTGTCTTAATTCAAAGTTCACAGAGATCTTACTGGTAAGAGATGAATCACACTTGACCCCTACCCCTGTGGAGCTATTAGGGGTTTGGGGCATTACTGGGGCTTGAGAAGTTTCCTCTGACTCTTGCTGGGTTCTTGTTTATGATTAACCCAGTCACTCCTGCTCCAGGCCTGAGGAGGCAGGGGTTGTAGTGATGGTCTTGGCTCACCCACTTGTGAGGGCTGCTTGACCTCCAGCTTCCCGCCAGGCATGGAATGAGTGGAGACCAAATAAATGTTTATTATATTGAATGGAAAAGCAAACAAGACACATTGCAATGCTTATGGCTTCTTTGTATTATCTTGTCGTGTGGCTTGAGTGTGTCTCTCAAAAGTGTATATGGTGGAATCTTAATTCTTCAGTGTAGGGTGTTGGGAAGTGAGACCTAGTGGGAGGTGATTGGGTTGCGGTAATAGAGCTCTCACACACAGCTTGCTTTCTTTCTTTCTTTCTTTCTTTCTTTCTTTCTTTCTTTCTTTCTTTCTTCCTTGAGGTACTGGGGTTGAAACCATGCGCTTAGCACTAAACTACATCCCCAGTGCTTTATTTTTCATTTTGAGACAAAATCTCACTGTTTCTCAAGTGAGACTCATACTTGTGATCCTTCTGCCTACAGTGCTGGGCCACCAAGCTTGGATGAATTAATACCTTTCTTGCATGAGTTCTTGCTCTCATGAGACTGGATTAGTTACCATGAGATCTGGTTGTTGCAAGGCAAGGTAGATGTCCTGGGTGCTCTTACTTCTTCTCTTACCATATGTTTCCTTCTTTCCACCATGATGTGAAGCAGCATGTTGTTTTCATCAGATGCAGCTGCCCTCTCTTGGACTTCCCAGTTTTCAAGACCATGAAAATTAAAAGAAATAAATCTCCCTTTACATAAATTATTCATCTCATGCATTCTGTTAGAGCAACAGAAAGCAGACTAAGACTGTCTGTCAAATTGGATAGGTGGATCTATCAGTAAACCTAAATCTAAATTCATTAAATAAAAATCTAGACAAAAAAATCTTCATTTTTCCTTTTATGCCTAAATAAGGTCACATTTATCTTTGTGATTTACTCTGCTTTGTTGCCATCTCAATAATAAAAGGACAAGTCACATGGATTTACCAGAAATGAACATGGATCTGTAATGCTTAGGGCCTAGTTCATAGCAGCATACTGGGTCTGGAAAGGCTTCTTTGCAGGTTCTTTCAACTTGCACAGACCCAGGTGAGCATCTATCCTGTCAGGTGCTCTCTCTTTTCCTTCTTCTGTCCATCCCTCAGCATTATTGAGAAGGCAGTTTAAATTGGACCTTGGTGATTTATGGATTCAAACATGATATATACACACTTCCTATATTCTTAGGTGGCTTACTTAGCCACTTTTTTGTTGCTGGGACAAAACACCTGATACCCATGACTTAAAGGAGGAGAGGTTTACCTAGGCACAGTTTCAGTAGGTTCATGGGGTTCAGCTCATGGCTAGTTGGCTCCAAGGTAGAAACATGGGAGGGCCTGGCAGAGGACAGCTGCTCACTTCATGTCAGCGAAGAAGTAGAGAAAGAACTGAGGATCTGGGGAGGCAGAGATGACCTTCTAGGTCACAGCCCCAGTGACCTGCCTCTCACCAGGCCCCACCTCCTAACAGCAAGTCAGCCATAGTGCCCCACGATCCTGTCACCTTCCACATGTGTGAGAATTTTGGAGACATTCCAGATCTAAACCATAACACTAGGAAATCATAAGGAAAAAACCACAAAATTAAAGTATTACATTACTGCTCAGAGGTTGTTATGCCATGCTTAACAACCAAGGCACCTGTCAATAAAATTCAGAAGGCCTATGAAGCTGGATGGGAAAAAACATTTTTATGTTCACTGCCTTCTATCTGAAATTTGTCATTCTTTTCCATTACATAGATGATGTGCCTATGATGCTGTTGCTAGTGGAAATGAGATATGTTCTTATTGTGCTTGTACATGTTTCAAAATAACACTTGCATCATTCTCCCATCATATGACCACACACAGGGCCTTTTGTGGTGTAGAGAGAGAGTTATGTTCCCAGTAGCCTCCTGGGAGAGGATTTGGAAATGGAGAGGTCTCAGAGGAAGCCCTGAGAATTGGCTGTAAGAAGGAAGTGGGGAAAGAGAGGGAGCCAGAGAGAAACAGAGACTCAGAAACAGCAATAGGCATAGTGATGGAGGACACATAAAGTAGGCAGAGGCTCACTAGTGAGACAGGAAACCAGTGACAGACTGTGTGTCTGTGTTCCCTTCCCTGCTTGCTTGTCACGGTTCTGCATAAGCTACTTTAACCTCTTGGCACATCAGTCTCTATATTAGTTTCCAGGAGCTGCTATAAGGAGTATCCCAAACTTGGTGGCTTATGCAAGAGAATATTTTTTATAGTTTTGGAGGCCAGACTCTTAGATAAAGTGTGGACTAGAGTGGTTTTCTTCTAAGGCTGTGGGGAATCATCTCTGCCCTAGATCTCTCTGTTTAGCTTATGAATGGCTGTCTGCTCCTGTGTCTCTGTTTGATACATCTGTGCCTTTAATTTTCCTTGTTTTTTTAATAAAGAATAACAGTTGTCAGATTATATCCCATCCTAAAATTCTTATTTTAACTTGATTATCTCTGTAAAAGCACTCTATCACAATAAAATCACATTCTGCATTGTTAGTGGCTACAATATATGTTTTGGGGGAAATGTAATCTATTTAATAGCAATTTCCTTATCTTAGAGTGGCAGTAATGATCCTAGTGCCCACCTCACAGAGTTATTGTGAAGATTGAACATGTAGAGTGTGCTATGTGTCTATGTCTTTGGCAAAATGCCTGGCAACTACCCTTTCAATTAAAGGTAGTTATTTTCACTACTAGTATTACTAAAAAGGGTGAAGGAAGGAAGGAAGATGGGAGAGTAGGAAAGATAAAATAGGGAGACACAAAGCATGTTTATGGCTCAGCTGAGTAAACCAGCAAACTGAGACATTAGGCTTCCTGGAAGGATGAAGCATAATGTTTCAGAAACATGGCACTGGGTACACAGGCCACTCCTTTTGCAGTGCTAATTCAGAGCAGGCAGAGGTACTGAGGGCTTTTGAAGACCTAAAAGAATCAAACTAGCTTCCCCTGGCTCCAAATACAGTAATGGTCCTTGCCCGGGGTATAAGCAGAAGAAGCCAGTGGCTCCCAAAACAACAAATTTGTAGGGATCTACTCTGCACAAAAACTGAGTGGTAGGAATTTGGACACACATGGAGAGATGACTCCAGGAAAGGAGAGAGCCTGTTTTTCACTAAAATTTGGTTCTGAGTCTAAAATAAGGCCTATGAACCACTGGAAAAATCCTTGGAATCTCAAGACATGTGAATAAATAGAAACTCCATTGCAGAAGCAACCACAGCCAGAAAATACCATGTGACACTTGGATACAGAGTAAACTAGGGAGGTCTGGCACTTAGCCTAATACTGGGCATTAGGCAACTCTATGGGAGCAGGGAGGCTTAGCTGCTTATAGTTATTGTCTTAGTGCCTAGAATATGCAGAAGGCCTTCAACAAATATCTGATGATTAAATGCACAGTTATTACCCAATGAGATCCTTAGTATATGGATAGACATTGACTAGACCATATATAGACTTTGTCCCGTATCTTCTGTGGCACCCTGTCTAGCAAGCCAAACTGCAGCCCTAGCAGCAATAAGCCCAGAGTGGTAAGACTTGATCCAGTGACCCCCTGCTTCCTTTTTTCACTGAACCAACTTCCAACTCAGGATCAATCAGACAAAGCCAAATGCATTCCCTGAACCAATCACAGAAGACTTCCTGTTCTAGTTAGCCTTTCCCAGTTTTCCAGTGCCAACAACTTCCAATTGAAGAGTGCCAAAAGTGTCTCATTTTTCCATTACAAAGTTTTCTCACCGAACGCCCTCTGTCTTCGAATCTCTGCCAAACAAACTGACTTTTAGAGCAAGCCCTGATGAAATAGTCTGTGTATGTTCTTACAGGGGTGATCTTCACTTATTTTAACTTTAGGAATGACTTCTATCCATCCACTCTCCACCTCCCTCATGTTCCTGAACACTTGTCATCCCCTGTCTCTCCTGAATTCACACAGTCTTTCAAGGTAGGTGACTTTACTTCCGTTTTGTAGATGAGGAAATAGAGGCCCAGAAAAGTGAAATGACTTGCCAGAATTAAAACCTAGGCGATTGACTCCTGAGTCCTGTGTCCTTTCCTTGGTTGATGTAAATTCCACATAGCTTGTTGCTTTTTGCAAAGAGTTACAGGTTTCAGCTTTCTCCTGCTTGCTCTTATCCCTACAATGACAACACAGAGAGACTTAAAACAGCCACAGATTTTGTCCTTGAAGAGTCTTCCTGCCTTTTCCACCATCGCCAGGTCTGACTAATGTTTCCAGATTAGGCAGATGCCCCTAAGCCTTTCTCTGTAAAGAATCCTTTGCAAGGTGGGTGTCATTTCTGTGCTGGGAAATGTGTGGAGATAGTTTAGCAAACCATGTTTTGCTTCTGGGAGCATCTTCTAGGACAAGCTGTATTGAAATCAATTTATTTGATTATTGCATTCATGACTCAAAATGCTTATGGTGCACCAGTTTTATACCAGGCTCTGTCCTGGATGTAGGATATTTGAGCCTGCAAAGGATTGCCCACAGACCTCCTGCAATTAGAATCCTTGGTCTCAAACCAGACTGAGCCAGAACTTTTGCCACTGAGGTCTGAGGATCTGCAGTTCTATAAAACAGAAATTTTTATAATCTCTAATTTTATAATGAGCAACCATTGGCTTCAAACATTAGCAGGTCTAGTTGAGAAACCCAATTTAATTTACTTACCTAGGGCCATCAAGCAAGTGAATAGAGTCTGGACTTGAATTTGTTCTGCTTTGTCTGTTGTATACCAAATATTCCTTGGGCACCAAGTATACCAGACTCTCCTCTTGCCTCTGAGTCTTTGCCTGTGTGGTTTTGGCCACTGGGAATAACCTTTCTTTCATTGGCTATTTGGTGAGTTCGTATTTATCTTTTATAATCCATCTCTGATAATGCTTTTTCTAGGAATCCATCTCTGATTGCGCTTTTCTTTCCCCATTCTCTCAGGGAGCAAATTCTTATAGCTTTTTGTTTGTCTTTTAAAATGGACATAGTCTGATCTCATTCTGCTAAGGCATCAAGGCTAGTGTCGTGGTCTGTTTCATGCTGTTGTAACAGAATATCTGAGACTGGGTAATTTAGGAACAGAAGTTCATTTGCTTTAAGACTGGTAATTCCAAAAGAGTAGCAGTGGCATATATCAAGGGTTTTCTTGCTGCAGAATCCCATGACAGCAGAAGAGCATACTCCCAAGAGAGTGAGTGTATAACCTTGGATCTGTCTTATTCTTATATAACACTATTAACGCATCATGTGACCCTACTTCATGGTCTCATCTAACTTTCAAAGTTCTCCACTTCCAAATGCTATCAACATATGAGGGTTAAATTTCCAATCCATAAATCTTGGGGGACTCATCCAAACTGTGGCAACAAGAGATGTCCTATTCCTAAGTAAGATGCAAAGCATTCTGCATTGCTTAGGAAGGAGGAAGTCAGAACTCAATTCTGACTTTGTTACTCCTTTACCTTCAACAAAGATAGAAAGCATGTAGGGGTCTCCAAACAACTGAAAAAGCTACTATTGAGAATAAACAGAAAGAGCCTCAAGGTCATGAGTAGGACCAGGTGGTAAGAAGTTTCTTATTCACATCATCTACCTTCCTTTATGTCCCTAGATACCTGCCCCTGAGGGGCAGTGTTGGTGAGCTAGGGAGAAGAATTACAGGGTAGTAACTGTCACCAGACTTATCACTCAATGGTGCCATATTGAGGTCTCCATATCCATTTTCTCTTGTTTTGCATGCAGATGAGGAAACTGAAGCCCAGCAGGATAAAATCATGTGTTCCGAGGCCAAAACAGCACACAGGTGACTATACCTGAAACTACACACCCCAGGGTTGTGGTGCCCACTGAAGGCACCACCAGGATATGCTGCTGCTGTCAAAAAATAAAATGACAAGTTTAGCTTAATGTTCTTAATTGCCTTTTGCTTGCTCTTCTCAAATGTGTAAAATGGACTGAGTGCCCTGATCAACAGAGCAGAGCAGTTTGGCTCTTTAGAAACAGAAAGTCTGAAAAAAGCATAAACAGACAATGAAAAGCAAATTGGTCATTTCAAAGCATACTTTCCTTGTAAAGGTGAAAGCTGAGAGGACTTCCTTGTACCTGCTAAAACTGGCCAGTTTGGGAGTTTGGTTATTATCTCTGATTTCTCCAGATAAACAGCTTAGCTTTGGCTGGGGGTGTGGAACATCAGCATGAGTCATGCTATTCTGGTTTGGTCTGCTGGGCCTAGTAAGGGGGCTCAGTTCAAACCAATAGGCTCCCAACAGTGTTGATGAACAGGTTATCAGTGCAGCCAAGCAATAGATTCCAGAGCACACAGATGCCAGTAATCCTTGCAGCACTTTTTGGGTCATGAATCTTTTAGAGCATTCAATGAATGCTATCATCCTCTTCTCTGGAATAATGCTCACAATCGTGCACACAATTTTGCACATATGTAAGGCCTCTTTGGCTAGAGAGCTACAAGCAGATGCCTCTAAAATCACCCCCTTTTCCATGAATAAGATTCAGATTCTAGACTAATGGACTGGGAGACTGAGCTAATCTCATTCACTCCCAATTATTTTACTTAAACTTCACAAGGTAATTGAAGCGGTGATGGTCGTGGGGTGAAGCAGGTCTCCCAAGTTCATACAGTGACTCAGTGGTGGACCCCTGACACTAGGCTACCTGTTTGATTTCAAAGACTTCTTCTAGGTGTCTGGAAGTCAGAAGGCATGATATATATGCCAGGGAGATAATTGCAGAGGGTGTAGCAATTAGGATGGTTCATTCTTTTTATAGTTGGCTGACTGTCATCTGATGCCCTAACAGCACCTGGAATACCATTTTTCTTCAGAAATGTTGCCACAGGT